>JAVXUP010001148.1:0-274703 GCA_033070095.1 Escallonia herrerae | reverse complement strand
GTGTCAATGTGCTTCCCAATAAAAATTAAAAAATAGTCGCCAATTTTAGGAGTACGGCCGTTCATGACATGATATGTCTGCGAAGTGTGAGTATTGTGTAGTTTCACGATCATTCTATTACGGCATGAAATTGCGTGGACCTTGACAGTGTGGTAACCCAAAATTATAATTACAAATTTGATTTTGACTTGAAATTCATCGATTCACTTAGAGTTGAGCAAAACTTGTTAATTGCATCATATGATGCAATCTGATATGAGTAAAAAATATCATCATGACACATGGCATTTTCTGGAGAGGTTAAACCTGCCCCAATACTCATGAATAAATGTAAAGTGGGGACTATCCACCTTCCCACCATTTACACCATTCATTAAGGCAGTAACCTCCCCATTCAAGACAATTAACTACCATTAGTGGGAATAAACTCTCATTAATCTGGTAAAACTCCCTAATTAAATGGGGAAGTAAATAAACCACTAAGGAAGACCCTATAAAAGGAAAATGCGGAAACCAAGAACAGGTGAATTCATTTGAGTTTACATTATAATCTACTGAAATATCTTCTGACTTAGGCATCGGAGATTATTCGCCGGAAATCCTTCCGGCAAATCACCGGTGTTGTCTTTTTCTGCAGGCTTATTCACGAATCAAGTTCCAGATTTCATCCGCAATATTTTGGCACCATCCGTGGGACCGAAAATTCGTGAATAAGCCATGTCTCAGAATCCTAATTCACAAGCTCAGCCAAGTGGGCCCCTCCACCAGAGTCACCTTCAACACTGATACGTGATCCAGCTCGTGGGGTATCCGGGTCTCAACCACCCAACCACGGAAAAAAGGCCGTAGGTGCGCCAACAATCACTACTGTGGCGCGGACCACCACAGTTGCGGTACCCGTAATCCCTACAGTGATACCGACAACTGTAGTAACGGCACCAGCATCCATAGCAGTGGTGCCACCAGCTGTGACATTTACTCCATTTGCAAACACAGTCTTACGTCCACTGCAAACTGTTGGCGTACCTGAACCTCCCACCACCGGTGTCACCACAACGGATGTGACAAACACTACTCCTTCAGCCATGGATAACCAAACTGACCTTATGGCCGTTATTCGAGCAATGCAACAATCCATTGAAAAGTTGCAAGCTGCTATAGAGAATCCGCCCCTACAATCAGGACCGCACAGGCCTCCAGGTACTTCTAAAACACTAGAGCAAACAAGCCACATCCGACATGTGACACAAACAGCGGAGGAATCCGATGATGAAAGGCGGAATCCGAGATCTCGAAGGCAGGAGGAGAACTATTATGAAGCTCACTCAACCAGAAATACTTACGCCAATACTGGCGGTAATCGAGCAGAGCGCTACTCAAATGCTCCAATTATAATTGGACGGCCATTCACAGAGGAAATCGATCTCTTCCCAACTCCTCTGAGTTTCAAGATGCCTCCGTGCGAGTCATACGATGGCACAGGAGACCCAATGGAACATTTGGCTCGCTTTACTTCAGGAATGAACCTACATCTGGTCCCTGATCAGATTATGTGCTGGGCTTTTCCTGTAACATTGAAAGGAGCCGCACACGTATGGTTCCAGCACCTTCCACCTCGTTCCATCTCCTGCTGGGCCCAGTTGGCAGAATCCTTTCGAACTTCCTCACAAGTCGTGTGCAGAGGAAGAATTCTTCGGCCCTTTTTCGCATAATCAAGGGCCAAAAGAAAGTCTAAAGTCATACTACGCTCGCTTCAATTCTGAAAAACTCCTTATCGATCACCTAGATCCAGGAGTGACTTTTGCGGCAATGGCCAGGGGAGTCAGACTAGGAACGCCCTTGCGATTCTCTCTTAACAAGCGCCCACCAGAGAATATGTCCGATCTCCTTGACAGAGTAGAGAAGTATCTTCGAGCAGAGGAAGATTCAACGACGTCGCATCAAGAGGAAATTCATTCAGGGCAGAAGAGGCGAGATCGTCCAGAAGGGAAAAATCAGGACGAGCCCAAGCGTCCACGAGCACTCCTCTCCAAATCATTTACTCCTCTCAACACTACTCGTGAGCATATCCTTCACTAGATCAAGGGCCAAAACATCATCAAGTGGCCCAAGCCTATGAGAGGACCAGCAGAAAGGAGAGATACACAAGTATACTGTCATTTTCACAAGGACCATGGTCACACGACGGAAGAATGCAAAGTGCTCCAGCGAGAAATAGAGAATCTCATAGCCAAGGGACACCTTAAACAGTTCGTCAAAAACAATCATAGACAGCAGACTGGAGGAAGAAATAATCCACGAAGAGCAGACGAAGCACCTCCAAAAGATCCACATGTTATAAACACCATCTCTGGAGGACCTAGCGCCGGCGAACCGTCTAGCTCTTCGCGAAAGGCCTACGCTAGGCAAGTTAATCTCGCCCAGGGACCGGCTAAACGAACAAAGGCATCCATCTCTCTAGAGTTCGACGATGCAGATCTTGACGGGGTAAGCCTACCGCATGATGATGCCCTTGTCATCACTTTGCGTATCGATGCTTTCCAAGTCAAACGCATCTTGGTCGATACAGGAAGCTCGGCTGACATCATTTTCAAAGACGCATTCAATCAGATGGGGATATCTGACGATAGGGTAAAACCAATATCTTCTCCTCTGTATGGCTTCACAGGTGCCTCCGTACCGGTGAAAGGAATCGCCCCCCTCACAGTCATCGCGGGGGAAGGACCTCGTCAAGCGGTTCACACACTCGACTTCCTTGTTGTCAAAGTCAGATCGTCATATAATGGGATTTTGGGCCGAACGGGGCTGAACAAGTTACAAGCAGTAGCATCGACCTATCATCTCATCATGAAATTTCCTACACCAGCAGGGGTTGGCTTTGTAAAAGGAGATCAGATTCTGGCCCGAAGGTGTTATGTGGCATCATGCAAAGCTGGGGAGACTCTCTCCATTGATGACCAGCGCGACGAGAAAGCATTAAGACGTGCGGAGCCTGTGGAAGCTCTCGTTTCTATACCAATCGTAGAAGGAGATGAGGAGCGACATGTAAGGATTGGCTCAATGCTAAAGCCGAGCATCAGAGACCAGTTAGTCTCCTTCCTTCGATCCAACATAGACATCTTTGCGTGGAATGCCGCAGACATGCCTGGCATCGACCCATCCGTGATCACGCATAGGCTTTCAGTTGATCCCAGGTTCAAACCTGTCAAGCAGAAGAAGCGTCCTTTCGCACCAGAGCGACAAATGATAATCAAGAAAGAAGTCGATAAGCTACTAGACGCTGCCTTCATCAAGGAAATTGACTACCCGGAGTGGGTGGCCAATGTCGTTATGGTACCGAAAGCCGGAACAAGCAAGTGGAGGATCTGCATCGATTACACAGATCTGAATAGAGCATGCCCCAAATATAGCTATCCGTTGCCACGCATCGATACGTTAATCGATGCTACGTCAGGTCATCAACTACTTAGCTTTATGGATGCATTCTCCGGTTATAACCAGATCTGCATGTATGAAGAAGACGTGGCCAAAACGGCTTTCATCACAGATCAAGGCTTATTTTGCTATAAGGTCATGCCCTTTGGGTTAAAGAATGCCGGCGCCACCTACCAAAGGTTAGTCGACAAAATCTTCAAACCCCTCATAGGAAAGAGCATGGAGGTCTATGTCGACGATATGCTCGTAAAAACCATCTGAGCTGAAGATCATATTTCTGATCTCCAACAATGTTTCAACCTCCTCCGCAAATTTCGTTTGCACCTTAACCCTACAAAGTGCGCTTTTGGGGTGTCGTCCGGTAAATTCCTTGGGTTTATGGTCTAGGACAGGGGAATCGAAGCTAACCCCGAGAAGATCAAAGCCATTCAAGAAATGGTCGCTCCTAGGCGCGTCAAAGAAATACAGGTCCTGACAGGGCGAATTGCTGCCCTTAGCAGATTCTTGTCTAAGTCAGCCGAGCGCTGTTTGCCATTCTTCAAAGCGTTGAAGAACATCAAAAACTTTGAATGGACGGATGCATGTCAAATTTCCTTTGACAAACTAAAGGGATATCTTACGTCGCCACCTCTTCTCTCCAAACCCATCCCGGGAGAGGATCTTTTTCTTTACTTGGCAGTTGCAGAATCTGCCGTCAGTGCAGTTCTAATTCAAGAGCAGGATGGACGGCAGTTCCCCATTTATTATGTGAGCAAAGTTCTTCAGGGAGCTGAACAGAGATATCCGAATGCAGAAAAGTTGGCATTCACTTTGCTTATTGTCGCAAGAAAGCTTCGGCCGTACTTTCAGTCTCACACGATAATCGTGCTCACTGATAAGCCCCTCAGACGAATATTGCACAAGCCCGACCTTTCGAGTCGTCTCGTTCCCTGGTCGATAGAGTTGGGCGAGTTTGACATCCATTATTGACCGCGACCTTCAATCAAAGGGCAAGCCCTGGCAGATTTCGTTGTTGAATGCACCTTCCCTATTGAAGAAGAGGAGCCTCTCCCTTCTGCCCAACCAGAACAGTTCGCTTGGACACTCTTTGTGGATGTGTCATCAAACGCAAGTGAGAGTGGTGCAGGATTGATCCTCAATGGGCCAGATGGCCTGACCGTAGAATACGCTCTGCGCTTTGACTTCCAAGCTTCCAACAATGAAGCAGAATACGAAGCTTTGATAGCAGGCATGCATCTTGCTCATGCCATGTGCGCAGCATCACTTCATGCCTTCAGTGATTCAGCGCTTGTTGTAAGGCAAATGTCAGAGGAATACGAAGCAAAAGATCCAAATATGGCCGATTATCTGCGTAAGGCGAGTGAAGTAGCCAGCACGTTCACTCTCTTCAAAATCACATAGATCCGTAGAGAAGACAATACTTCTGCAGATGCACTTTCGAGGTTGGCCTCTCTTTATCCATCAGGATTTGGCCGCACCATCCATCTCGAACTTTTGCATGAGCCAAGCATTATGACAAAGGAAATTATGCAGACGGAGCATAAGCCATCGTGGATTGATCCTATCAAGGCCTACCTTCAGGACGGCACATTGCCTGTCGACCGAAAGCAAGCCAAAAGTATCATTCTACGCTCGGCCCGATATGCTGTGGTGGAAGATATGTTATATAAACGTTCCTTTATGCTACCCTATTTGCGTTGCCTTACCCCCACTGAAGCAAATTACGCGTTACGGGAGGTTCATGAAGGCATCTGTGGTCAGCACCTAGGAGGACGCACGTTGGCACACAAAGTTCTTCGGCAAGGTTATTACTGGCCCACTATGCAGCAGGATGCTATGAGTTATACGAAGAAATGTGATGCCTGCCAGCATTTCTCCTCCATTCCTAAGCAAGCACCAAGCCCTTTGTCAGCATTAAGCAGCCCCATACCCTTTGCGATGTGGGGGATGGACATCCTGGGCCCTTTCCCACTAGCCACTGCTCAGCGTAAATTTGTAATTGTGGCTATTGATTACTTCACTAAATGGGTTGAAGCCGTAGCCCTAGCTTTGATAATTGAAAGGAAGTGCGAAGACTTCTTCTGGCGAGCGGTTGTTTGTCGCTTTGGGATTCCGCGTGTGCTAATCACAGACAATGGAAAACAGTTCGATAATCCTACCTTCCGAACTTTTTACAAACTTATCCATTGAACAGCGTTTCACCTCTGTAGCATACCCACAAACCAATGGGCAGACTGAGGTTACCAATCGCACCCTTCTGCAAGGGATAAAGAAAAAACTTGATGGTGCAAAGGGGCTATGGGTGGACGAGTTGCATAAAATCCTTTGGGCTTACAATATCACCACACGAACCCCTATGGGCGAGACCCCTTTTAGTTTATCATTCGGCACAGAGGCATTAATTCCTGTTGAAATCGGGTTCGTCTTACAGCATATGACCCAGTCCAGAATGAAGAGGCCCTTCGGGCAAATCTCGATCTCTTTGATGAGCAGCGCGAACAAGCAGCGATGCGCCTCGCAGCTTATCAACATCGAGTCTCTAAGTTTTATGATCAACGAGTGCATCCTCGAATCTTCCGCGTAGGTGACTTAGTCCTGCGCCGCATCACAGCATCCGCACCACGAGACGCCATTGGAAAACTAGCGCCAAACTGGGAAGGCCCGTATAAAGTTGTAAAGCTGGGAGGCCTAGGAGCTTATCACTTGGAAACTATGGACGGCAAAGCAATTCCTCGTACATGGAATGCCACGAATTTAAGGCGCTACTAAGCATGAACAAGACCGGAGGGGCATACGCACTCCACACTCGGCCACATACTAGATCTTACTCATGCGTAGATCACTTTTGTAAGACTACGGCTTTTCACAGCCTAGTTTTCCTTGCATGCTTTACTTAGCGCCATATGGCCGCAGGTGTACTTTATCTTTATTATGAATAAGAAGAGTTTGCAAGCAAGAATGTGCAAGCACAAAAATAGAACCTTGATTGCATTAAAAGTTTGAGTTTACACGTTGAGGCTCCAAGGTAGCAAAAGAAATTTCAAAAGGCTAAATCTAATAAACAAGGCAATCCTAGTCTAATCATTCTGCTCAGCAACATATGTTGGTAACTCCATCTCTTGAGAGTAACCTTCGCCAGAGGCAGTTGCGGCCTTGAAACGGCCATAGACGCTGACCCAGAAGCACCTAAACTGCGGCTCATAGAAGGACTAGTGAGCGCCCGAGAACTAGCAGCTTTCTTGCGCTCAGCTTCTTCGGCCCGCCGCTCAGTTTCTGAAGCAACCTCTCGTGCGAACTTATGCTCGTAGATGCTCATGTCAAGCTCAGGATGATCTTTCGAGACATCAGTCTTGCATTTATTATAGCCATGCACAAGTGCCCCTTTGGAGTCACGGAGGCGCTGATCCAAGAAAAGCTTGGATCTCATGAATAATTGCACTGCCTGAAGAGCTACCGACGACTTCTCGGCCTCCAAATCATTAACATGAGCTGATAGTTCGGCATTCTTTGTGGTCATCCCAGCGTTAGACAACTCTAATCGCTCTACCTTCTTACTCAAGTCTTCAACTTTCTTCTCAGCCTCCCTGTGAAAGTTGTTCTTTATCATTACTTTCTTCTTCTCCTTGTCTAACACCTTGTTTGCAGCAATCAGCTTCTCTGCGCCAATCTGCACCTGCGCCATGGCCTATACGACAAAGAGTTAGAATCAAAACAACAAAACTTTCAAAGGAAAGAACAGAGAAGAAATGAACCTGCGACATTAGTTGAACCATCCCATTGGCCGTCTCTGTGACGCCATAGCCAGACAATGTCTTCCTATCCATGGGAATGATTGCATGGCTAGACCAATCCCATGCCGTGCGGGGAGACTTAAGCACTGACTCGTCAACAGATACTCCCCAGGCAGGGCAATGCGAGGTGTCAGGACGAACGGAGGACGATGTGGCTCTACTCCCAGCTCTGCTCGAGACTATTTGCTACTTGGGAGTCTCTTTAGACTTGTCCATGGAAGTTAAGCCCAAAACAAAGTTTTCGGTTTGAGTCTCCGCTGCCTTTGGCAGAGACCCAGAGACCCAGAAACCAAAGCACCAAAATCCAAGTCTTGCATCTCCTCCTCCTCAAGACCATGTATCGAAGCTAGTTCATCAGGGATTATGTCTCCCAAAACTCCTTAGGCATTGAATAGCGGTGGATCTCTTTACGCACGTGACGACATGTTTGCTGCATGCAAAACAAAAGTAAGATTTCCATTCACGATTAGACAAACCCAAGGTTTGGTAAGAGCTTTACCAGGATCGTTTTCGCCCTCTTCCTCTTCATCTTCCTCGTCGACAAAGTCTTGAGGCTCAGGAGGAAATATGATTCCACATTCACAGAGCTGAGCATTATTCAAAGGATATCTAGACTCTAAAGGCTCAGCCTCCTTAAGCTTCCCAATGTGCTCGAAGTCAGTCTCAGACAAATCCATTTCTTGTAGTTTATTACAAGCTCTAGTCTCGCACTCAGCGAGCCACACGTTACAGACTTCACTTCTTTGAGACTTAGGCAATTTAACAAACAAAAATCTCTCCTTCCAATGGTGATTGGATGATGGAGGTGCGGGAATAGGTTGGCTTCAGCCTTTGGGCGTCGACTCAAGAAATACCAACCTACTTGCTTAGTTATCGAACATATAGTAAAAAACCATCTGAACACTCTAACCCTAGGATTTAAACCTAGTTTATGGCATTGATAGATGAAGAAACTCATGAAACGCCATGCGTGAGGCAAAAATTGGCTGGGCGCAAGCCCATAAGCATTCAAAACCTTGATAAAGAAAGGATGAAGAGGAACTCTAAATCCATTGATGAACATGTCCCAATAAACACCGATCTCGTCGATTGTGGTCATGTTAGCTGATTCATTCTCATCAGGAAGCCTAAGTTTTATAATCGGCAGAATTTCACAACGCTCACATAGAAGTTTCAGGTCATAACTACTCAACTTGCTCCTAAGTGTGTGCGCATCAAAAGGTTTAGGGGACTGAGCACTTTCCCTTAAGACTTCCTTAGCAGGAACTCCCCTCGACTCTTGGAAAGGAACTAAGGGAACTCCTGTTTCTAAAAATAAAGGATCAAAAGTAGGCTCTATCCTAACACCTTGAATATCAACGATAGGCTCAGAAACATATTCTTCATCCTCATTGGACATAATTTTAGATCAAAACAAGAGATTTCAAAGAAAAGTTGGAAACAAGTTTGAAATTTACTTGAAAAATAAGATGATCTTCAGACTCTACTTAGAAATCCTCTTCAAATAAAGCTCCAAAGATGATCTCTCACACTCTACACTTTGAGAAATGAAATGAGTTGTGAAAGGGGTAAAAGGGTCTGCCCTTTATAAAGAAACCACAAACCCAACCAACGGATGAGATCTCATGACCATTGAGTTACCCTAGACACGTGGCACGCATCTAAAAATATGACAGGGGCAAATTTACCTAATTACCCCACGACGACACCTAAAGTAAAACCAAGCAGACGAGCTACTCAAGTCCTAACCCCTGCCGAGCAGACGAGCATATCAGACCCCCACCTCTACTTTATCCAAGTAGCCGAGTTATTGGTCCTAGCCTCTGCAGAACGGGAAAATATTGCACAAAGCCGAGTAGACGAGTCCCTAAGAGGACCTCTGCTCGGCCAAGCCAAGTAGGCGAGTCCCTAAAAAGACCTCTGCTCGGCCAAGTCGAGTAGGTGAGTCCCTAAGAGGACCTCTGCTCGGCCAAGCCGAGTAGACAAGTCCCTATTGGACCTCTGCTCGGCCAAGCCGAGTAGACGAGTCCCTAAGAGGACCTCTGCTGTCCCTAAGAGAACCTCTGCTGGGCCAAGCCGAGTATACGAGTCCCTATTGGACCTCTGCTAGGCCAAGCCAAGTAGGCGAGTCCCTAAAAGACCTCTCCTCGGCCAAGCCGAGTAGGCGAGTCCCTAAGAGGACCTCTCCTTGGCCAAGCCGAGTAGGCGAGTCCCTAAAAGGACCTCTGCTCGGCCAAGCCGAGTAGACGAGTCCCTAAGAGGACCTCTGTTCGGCCAAGCCGAGTAGGCGAGTCCCTAAAAGGACCTCTGCTCGGCCAAGCCAAGTAGACGAGTCCCTATTGGACCTGTGCTCGATCAAGTCGAGTAGACGAGTCCCTAAAAGGACCTCTACTCGGCTAAGCCGAGTAGACGAGTCCCTAAGAGGACCTCTGCTCGGCCAAGCCGAGTAGACCTCCCCTAAAGGACCGCTGCTCGGCCGAGCCGAGTAGACGAATCCTCTAAAGGATTTCATTCGGCCAAAGTTTCCAAAAATAATGATAATAATTCCATATTTTTCTTAAAAGAAGAATATATAGAATGGGGGGCAAATGATATGAGTAAAAAATATCATCATGACAAATGCATTTTCTGGAGAGGTTAAACCTGCCCCAATACTCATGAATAAATGTAAAGTGGGGACTATCCACCTTCCCACCATTTACACCATTCATTAAAGCAGTAACCTCCCCATTCAAGACAATTAACTACCATTAGTGGGAATAAACTCTCATTAATCTGGTAAAACTCCCTAATTAAATGAGGAAGTAAATAAACCACTAAGGAAGACCTTATAAAAGGAAAATGCGGGAACCAAGAAAGGCAGGTGAATTCATTTGATTTTACATTATAATCTTCTGAAATATCTTCTTACTTAGGCATCGGAGATTATTCGCCAAAAATCCTTCCGATAAATCACCGATGTTGTCTTTTTCTTGTGCATGCTTATTCACGAATCAAGTTCCAGATTTCATCCGCAACATAATCTAATTAGTATTCAAATTTTATCCTTCTTTTTCGAGTAACATGACTAATAGCACCTCCAAGGTGCTTTCGTTGAAGAAACAAAAAGGCCAAAGCCTAGAAGCCAATTTGCGCAAGTTGACGCAATGAAAGGAAAAACTTTTTTTCTCTCTTTTTTGAGAAGCAAGTTCTTGCTGATGCTTTTGGCAATGGAAACAGTATGTGATCGAAATGAAACGGGTGAATGACGACCAATAAGTTATGAAAAGGATTGACAAATAGGCCATCCATGATAAAGCGTATACTTGTCTTCTTAATCATTACTAGCTGTATATACTCGATCTATGGAAGGGATGACTGCGTGATCATGACCCGCAAGGCCAAGTACGTTTTAGATCATTTAAAAGCAGCAGTTGCTACTCTATATCTGATGAATGCTTCCTCAATTGTAACAGTGTGTGATACACAGTATCTGCCTTTTCTTCTAAACTATACCATTAGTTGGCTTTACAATATGATTTCCATGGTTCTAATTCATGCTTTTACCAGTGGCGATAGCGTTCTTGAAGGGGAAACAACAGACTTTGCATACGCAATGGGCAAGGCAAGTATCTTCTTTGGTTTACTTACATAAGCCCTCTTCGTGAAGTTGTTGTAGTCGTTGACTTCGATTTCATCCAGTATCTGGCGATACAGTAGCAATGATGCCCAGACCTGCAACAATCAAGATCAATATGTAGTCAACCAACAATGCCAACTTTTCTTTAGTTGATTATGTAGGTTCATATTTCTGAAAGCAAGGGTAGCTGAATGCTTTACCGGCCATCTGCTAGCTGAGCTGAGCTGTGTGACTCCTTTTTCTGCCTCATCAAAAAACATCCGCGCCCTCTTAATTTGTTTCTTTATAAAGTTCCTCCATTTCTCTGTTACTTTTCCCGAAAATATATCTTCATCTGATATCCCTGCCTGAGCCAGTTCGTCTTGTGGGAGGTATACCCTTCCCCTTCGAGCACTGCAAACAACACATACATATGAACATCTATATTTGTCCACAGAACAAAGATTCTAGACCGGTATGGCATCCTGAGACCTTTCGAGGGTCTTGAATCAGCAACAGTGAAACAAGTATATTATAGAAATGCATATAAGTTTGTGTACTATGCATTTATACATACATGCCCCAAAAAACGTGCAAATTTGTTTGCTTACAATCATTTTCAATCAAAAATAGGGTTAGTCCTCTAACAACTCTTATCACATCTTCATGGAGTTCATGAGATTTCTGGCACATAGACATCAGTTTCCTCTAAATGTTTTCAAGTAGAGCAAGCACTTCTGTTTAATGCTGACCAAATAATAACTTCTTCAAAAATGAAATTCAGCAATGTCTTAATGTTAAAGGTGACGGCCATGGAAAAATTAGGCTCCCAAACAACAAACTACGACATGGGTTCCACCCCGTGGTAGACCTAAGCACCCCCAAGTGCAATGGGACCACTAGCCGAGGCCACGGGCCTTTTTTATCACACATTGCCCAGGTCAAGGTAAGTATGTTTGCTTCGTCTGCACGATTCACTTTAGTAGTCACCTCACAATCCTCATCCCACTGTTTGGGATTAAGCTAAAGACTTGTAAGACCTTGAAGCATGTATTGGTTTCTCTCTCAATCATAAACTACAAGATTTGCTGCAAGCTACACATTTAGAGTGATCAACAATGATCAAATATTGAAGTTATTATTTCCTGTTAAGTGATTCGTTCCACAGATTATAAAATGCAGAAACTTGACTACCTATATTTGACAAAACTTACTCGTATTTAAGTGCGGGATGGTCCAAGAAGAAAAGGGGAAAAACAAAAGATGCACATTTATACCATTTAGATGCATGTTTTGTCATCTTAATGATGAAATCACTATCATATGCTATAATATTCTTGAATTTTTTTCCAGTACTTACTCTTCTCCAACGTCCCTCAGTATGTTGGTCAACTGATTAGCAATCCCCAATGCCAAAGCAGCATTATATACACTCTCAGTTGTTGCCTGTGATTCAGGTGCAATGCCCATAACTGGCACACTCATCAAGCCGACCGTACCAGCCACGTAATAACAATAAAGGTAGAGCTCATCGAAGTTTTTGTATCTTGACTTCCTTAGGTCCATCCTCATTCCTTCTATCATATCTTTGAATGGCTGCAATAGACGATTAGCAGGTTCGAGGTTTTGGTAAGAAGTTCACATCATTGAAAGTAGTAAAAGGTACTTCAGAAAGTATTTCAATGTACAAGAAAGTGCAAAGAACATTCAATTTGGAGTTCTATCTGTACTTGGTGATTCTACCTACTAGAATGGAACCTCGCAACTTATCAAGGCAATGAATAACACTAGAAAGATATAGATAAGCACGTGCTTGTAGTTGCGGAACATGTGGCTCGTTAATGCATGCCGTGGTTAAACATAGTATATATGGAGTAACCTTCGACCCAACGCGTAGGATAAATCGGGGAAACTTGAGTCTAGTATACAATATGCAGATTAAGTCGTAATTTCTCTCAGATCTCTAGATTACTCCCCCTTCACCAGCTCCAGCCTTTGCCCACACTTCAAAAGTTGCTTAAACTTCAAAGTTGGAGTAGCCTTTGATAGAGGCCCTACAAAAATTTCATTAATTGTGTTCTCAGCTCTTAACCTGGCTCCACACCTTCAGAAGTTATGGTCCCCCCCCCCCCCCCCCCCTCTCTTTTCCCAACAACCAAAAAAATAATAATAATAAATTAAATTAGAAGGATAACCAAAGTCATCGTAATAAAATGCCAATAGAATTCCCTTGAATTACCCTGCACATGCGAAGGTTCCAAAGAGCTCATGTAAGCATTCAACCTCAAGAAACAATACGTGATACCTCTATGGAAAAGTTAACAATGATAGATGTAATCAGGTTTACTTACTCTAGGATAAAACCTAAGTAGCTTGAGTGAGTGAGTAAGTAGGAAATATTGACAGGGAATGTAGACTAGCAGACGAATGAAAGAAATGGCTAAATTTACCTGAATGTCAAGAAGCAATATGTGATGCCTCTATGGAAAAGTTAACAAGGATAGATGTGATCAGGTATAGTTACTTTAGAATACAACTAAGTAGCTTGAGTGAGTGAGTAGGAAATAGTGGCACGGTATGTAAGACTAGCATACGAATGGGAGAAATTGCCAAATTTTACCTGAATGTCAACAGGAAACTTGGCAACGGTATCAGATAAAGCAGCATCAAGCATATCAAATGGACGCCCCTTAAAAAGGTCATCCAGCCTTGACTCCCATCGATCCAAAGCTGATGGAGTTATATGCGATGCATTAGGCCCATCAACAAGCTCATCCGTTCTCCTGCACCAGACTGCATAAAAGGACAAAAAAGTGAGAAATAAAAGTGCACAAAGTTTTCAATTTTCGCCTACTTGTCTTTTGACTGGTAGTCTTATGTTCCATAACTGAACAGAAATTTTATTTCCTTAACAAAGAGAATCTTGAAGTTATTATGCATTCCATGCCGTAAAGTATATAAATTACGTAACATTCGAGAAGTCTTCGTGATGTATGTTAGACTGCAGGTGAAAATGATATGCCGAAGAAGGCTAGTCTGCCTACCATTTCTTCCAATTTGATTGGACAGTTAATAAATATCAAAGTTGAGAGATACGTGAAGAATACAATCAGATGGAACTGGTAGAGCAGCACTAACCATATTTATTTTGACCAGATGTAGTAGAATCCTTTGAAACATAGAAAGCAATTTCCAATAAGTGGTTGCACATGGAAACAAGCATGACAAGCAATTTAAAGCATTATATCACTAATCAAACAGAAAACGTTTAGGAGACTACGAAAGCTGGACTTGGCACGCATTCCTTGAGACGAGGGAACTTGATTAACAGAGTCAAACTTACGTGGATAATCATGCCGCGTCACGTGTTTCTCAAGAGAGACAAATCAAATATTATGAGCTTTTTACCCACGCGACAACTACTGAAATTGATAACCGCCTAAATACATGTGTTCCCCAGAGAGTATAAAGAAACTTGATTAAAACCAAAAAGTCTTCCCCTCCAACCATGTTAAGCTTAGCAGTTTGTATATGATTAGTTTTTGGTATACTTTGTGGTATCATTAAGAGCATTTTTTATTCCCTATAAATCGTAAGCCCAAGGCAAATTAGAATCACTTCCTCAAACTTTCATATCCATTTCATACAAATTTTGAAGAGGAAAATTGTTCTGATTTATCGTTATAGAGTATAGACCCTCACCATAAATTGCCCAGATAGCTCTTCGCCTCTCGGGAGTCATCAGCAGCGTGCCTGAACAAAAAGGAAATCAACGCATAAAAACCTGATTCCTACTAACTAAATTAATTTCTCTTCAAGTAAATTAGAATTAAGAAGGCTAACCCAGGTAAAATGTCTTGGCATATTCCGCACAGACTTCGCCACACCGGTCATAAGCCTCACTCAACAAGCTCAGAGTCCCTGGTAGCACGATATCTGGCTTCACCTCGTAATCTTCACTAGATCTCAACTGCTTCTTAACCAATGCCGCTTGCTTTAGAACCACATCATAAACTTTCTGCTCAGATGACACTGTCAGTTCTCCAGCTGGATTCGCTACCATACTCGAAACCACAGAGAAGTTGCCTCCATTATCAGAAGTTGACCCACCCAAGGAAGATATCTTAAATTCTGCATTGAGAGAGGTAGAACTCCTCCTCGGCATCTTACCCTTCTTGAATCTGCCACCACACATCAAATTCCTATCCCGAGAAGTGAACCTCGGAGCATCTAGTAGCCGGTTTCCTTCCCGGACTGTCTCCACGCACCCAAAACAACTTGAAACCTCAGAATTGGGAGAAACAACCCATAGCATGGCAACAGACATGTCGAAGTCTCAAAGTTCGATGCTCCGAGAAATTTCAAAAGAATTTATCTATCTGTTTTTCCTTCCTTCCCTTGGCTTAAACAACAAAAACCCACTGAAACTGTGTCTGCTTTTACACAAATCCCACTTCACTTTTGAGGATAAGATATTAAATCTCCCCCACAAATGAAGCAAAGATCAAACAAAGGAAACAGTGAACTCACACATAGAGGAATAACATCAGCACCAACTACTAACAGCTATGAGAGAGGAGTCTGTTAGATATATGATGAAGGCAGAAATAAAATAAGCCCAAGGTAACTGTTAATCACTCATCTTTGGGTAATGGGTAGTTTCCATTTTTAGTCAACTCCATTATAATAAGTTCACTTTCAATGCTTAAACAATCTTTATTAAGCAAGACCCATGAAAGTATGGAGAAAAAGGGATGACCAGATAAAATGGACAGCAACAGATAACTGAATCACAAAATAATATAATTGCAACTCAACGAAGAGGAAGAACCAACCTGATTATTGGTCTCAACCATTCACCGGAAGGTCCAATTAGGTAACCAGGCCGCTAAGAGCATCAACATCAGATGAAAGAAACCAACAATGGCCACCAAAGCACCCACCTCCTTCACAAACCTGACCCACCACCAAAAGCTCTCAACACTTGCACAAATTGTAGAGCTCTCTTTCAGCTTTAGTTTTTCCGCCTTGTATTGTAGACAAGTTACGTTTTTCTTGTTTCCTTCCGCGGGTTTGGAAGTCAGTGCTTGTACGTCCTACTCCGTGCTCTGCTCTTGTCAAATGTGGAAACTTTTGGGTGCTTAAAGCCCAACTTTAAACCGTTACAGCCCGTTTTAGTTTGTGGTTCCTGACCCGGATATATTGCCAGATACTCTTATCTCTTCTTTTTTGTGTATTTACTCTGAATTTTTAACTTTACAATAATATTTATTCTTTCTTGGTATTAGAAATCACTTGCCCTACTGTATCAAGAGTAGATTTATATTCCCAAATATAAAAGTGGCAAGAATTTTTACTTATGGTACGAGACAAGAAGTCTTAAATTAACGATCTCAAACAATGTTTTAAGATCTTAAGAAAATTCTGTATTTTTTTCTCCTCCTTCTAACAACATTTCAAATTATTTTGTAATTATAAATATCATCATGCTGTCTTTCTCACACATTCGATTATATTTCATACTTAAATTCAGACCCTGTGAACTAATTTCTTAGATTCTTAAAAGTTAATAACTGCCAGCTTAAACTATAGACAATTATAATTAAGAGGTCATAATACTATTAGAGGTAAAAGTCATTAATTCACATCTGAAGATTAAATTTCAACACACGTAAGAGCTTTCTTTAACCAAAATGCTTTGCTTCGGGAGACTAATCAAATCAAAAATGAGCTTTACCTTTTAAGATTTCTAGAGTTTAACCCACTTCAGTATTCTAAAATTTCTGTAGTTAGTAATATCTGTGTGTATGTATATATAGGTGCTTTCTTTGGTCGGCAGGAGATCTGACCAAACTTGCGGGTACATCCCACTTCGGCCCCAGTAAAAAGGTTTGCCCGGATCAGAGAATCCAAGTTGGGGGAGGCACGTGGAAGGAGCGCCCAATCAGCAGATGATAACGTTATCAAGCGAAGGATTGCCGAGAGTGGCGACCCCTCACACGTGGCGGTGCGTCACTGGCCATTTCAAGATACAGGAATGCAAATCCCGGGTAATTGGGGGAAATCGGGGGTGGGACCCGCAACGAAAGCAACAACAGCAAAAAGCCCAGTTGTTGCCGAGAGACGGGGCGTGGGTGGGTGGGTGGGTGTCACCGCCAGCGCCAGGGATGGGAAGAGGAATGGTGTCCACGCGTTGGGCTCCTGGAGCCGGAGGGTCGGCCGAGTGACACGTTGTGTTTGTGCACTTTGTCTCACTTTTTTGCGCCTTCTCAACGGAGAGTGAGTGAGTGAGTGGTCCACGGACAGACATCGCATGTGGCACCCCCCCGACTTGCGTAAAATTATGTGAAGTGACTTGGAACGGAAAAAAGGAAGACTGGTGCGTAAGCAGAGAGAGGGGGTGGGAGGGTGGGGAAGACCATTCTTGTGTTCACGTAACCTCTGTTAATTAACTCATTCAAGAGGTGTCAAAAAGGCCGGGCGGCCCGCGGGCTGGCCCGACGCGGCCCGCGGGCTGGCCCGACACGGCCCCTTTCTGGCCCGGACTGGCTCGATCTGTTCATAAACAGTATTGTCCCGGCCTTTTAGGGCTTAGGGCCTGGGTAAGATCTGCATTTCTAAGAAAAAGCTCAGGTTTGGCCTGGCCCCTATCTGTGGACCGGAAAAAGCCCGATTTTGACCCAGGTTGGCCCGGTTCAGGCTCCCTCTTTAATTTTGAATTTCACTTCCCACCCCCTTTCCCCCCCAACGGATTTAGTCCCCTCTCCTCCCCTAAATTCCACTTTTACCCCCCCAACAGCAAAATAACGGCTAGTTTGAGGGGTATTTTGGTTCAACTTTATTTTTTCAACTCTTTTAAGGTTTTTACACTCTTACCCTCTCCAACAACTATAAACGGATAGTTTTTAAGAGTATTTTGGTCTTTGTGAAGTTTCAAAATTCTATAAATTCACACCATTTCTCTCTAATTTTTCACACCAATCTTCTTACTCTCTCTTATATAAACATTCTACATTTCTACAAGCTTTGCTACTCTTACTAATTACTACTCTTACATATTATTACTCTTGTTTACTAATTACTACTTTTGCTAAATTTTAATTACTAGCCACTCCTCTTATTAATTTGTTACTCTCTAATTATTTTGTCTAGTAATTAGTAATTAGTGAATTTTTATATTTATCAATTACTATTACTAATTTTTTTTAATTACTAACTCTCTCCAATTTCAAATTACCCTCAGTGATTCATTTGTTACTCTTTAATTCTTTTAATTGTTATTTCTAATTACTAATTACTGCTCTTATACTTGTGTATTTAGTTACTCTTACTAATTTTATTTTTCAATCTAGTAAAAAAGTTTAGCGTCAAATATGGCTGGATTATTGAAGAAACTGAAACGTGGATCATCATCACGAAAAACATCATCATCATCATCACAAACACCAATCCAAGCACCACCACAACCATTCGTTCCTGGACGAATGAGTACAGGCTGTATGATAGATACCCAAGCCAATTGGGAGTTCAATCAAAACATTCCAGATTTTGAATACACGCCTGATCAAGACCCCCCGCATTATAGTCAAGGACGCAGCTCGGTTGGCGAAGCTACTACTCCGTGGCATAATCTTAACCCTATGCCTGGTCATGATGAAGAAGGGCCGAGCAATGCCTCCGGTAATGAGCCAGAAGTCCAAAAGGAAAAAAAAAAGAAAGCCGAGTGTTGGAATCATTTTGATGTAGTTACGGTGGACGGCATCCGAAAAGCTCGATGTAAGTACTGTGCTAAATTATTTTCGTCTGGTAGTGGTAATGGACATCTTAACAGGCATTACCCTCAGTGTGCACCTCGACAAGGCCACGTCGAACCTACCCAAACGCAGTTATCTTTTGACGGTAAGTTATTTGTTTATAATCAGCGAGAGCAAAGAGACGGTCTCGCTGAATTTGTTATTCACGATGAACAAGCCTTTTCTTTTGCCGATAATGCTAAGCACTCTAGATATATGAACACATACGTTCAACCTTTGTACAAAAAGGTTCATAGAAACACAACTAGATCCGATGCACTCCGACAGTATAATGCTGCTAAAGCACGCCTGATCGATTATTTCGATAAATTTGACGGTAAAGTTAGTCTTACTTCTGATATTTGGCAATCTCCATTTACTTTTGTTAGTTATACTTGTGTGACAGCCCATTGGATTGATGCAGATTGGATTATGCACAAGAGAATCATCGCTTTCGAGCTCTTTCCTTTTCCGCATGATGGAATGAACATTGCTACTATTATATTAAAAGCATGTACCACGTTTAAATTAAAGGATAAGATTATGAGTATTAGTTTTGATAATGCTTCTAACAATACAGCTGCTGTTGATGCTTTACAGGAGAGCCTCAAACCTGTACTTTCTGGTAAATTATTTCATGTTCGTTGTGTTTGTCATATAATTAATTTAATTGTTCAAGATGGTTTAGCTGCTGCAGGAGATATTCTTGTCAAAATGAGGGGTATGACAGCGTATGTTAATAGTTCGAGTCCGAGAACACAACAATTTAAAACGTTGTGTGTTGAATATAATATGCCTCGCAGGAGAGCAGTTACAGATGTGGTCCACAGGTGGAACTCTACATACCATATGCTTTTACACATTCTGGCATACAGAGAAGTCTATACGCATTTTCTACTAACCTTGTTCCCAGCCGGCTTGCCAACTCAAGAGGAATGGCAGATGGCCACATACCTAGCTGAATTTTTGGAGGTATTTTACACGTCTACCAATTTATTGTCTGGTACGTACTATCCCACCTCTCCTCTCGCTGTAATAGAAATTCTCAAGATGGCTACAATGTTAACAAAATGGAGATATATAGGACCCTTTAAGGAAATAGTAAAAGTGATGGATAAAAAGTTTAATAAATATTGGAGTGAACTGCCTGTTATTTTTGCTGTGGCTACTTGTTTAGATCCTAGGTTAAAGTTGCATGGCGTGAACGTCTCGATACAAGAGATATCGAAATTAATGTGCTACCCAGTAGAGGATACAACCGCACTCACAGCGAAAGTGAGCAAGACATTTGAGGAATTGTTCAACCTCTATCGTAATTCTGCTGACGTGCGCGGGCGAGCTTCATCATCGACTGCTGAGAGGTATTATGCGCCATACCTTAAGGGCTTTGAACATCTAGTAGCAAGACAACTACCAGGTGAAGGTACTTCTAATTCGGCAGGTTCGTCTACTTTTTCCTCTTTTAATGAGATTGGTGTATATTCAAATACTGATCATTATTCTGATTTATCAATGCAAGAACAGGTTAATTTTAATTTGTTAAATTTTTGGAAACAAAATCAAAACATGTATAAAACTTTATCCCAAATTGCACGGGATGTACTGCCAGTGCAAGCCTCCACGGTTGCTTCAGAGTCGGCATTTTCAGCGAGCGGGAGGGTTTTGGATGACAGGAGGAGTCGTCTTAACCCCGAGTCGCTCGAGCTATGTGTATGTTGGAAGGATTATCTTGATGCGAAATACCGCGAGCAAGATAAACCGATTGATGATAGGAAGAGCAGTGACTCGGATATTGAAGTACTTCTGGATGATTAGGTAATTTCTTTTTATTTTCCTTCTCTTAAGTTTTAAGAATAAAATTTCTCACAAAATATAGTTTTTTTTTTATTTATATATATATATATATATATATATATATATATATATATATATATATATATATATAAAATAAGTTTTTACAAGCAAGATATATATTTTTCCGTATATATAAAAAAATAGGTAACTTCGCCTGTTTGTTTACAAGCAGCCGGTCCCAAGCCCGGATAAAAGGAGGAGGGCCTATAAACACATTTATCTTCAATGTATATGATTTATAATGAAATAAAAGGATAAAGATTAGGTTCGTTAAATTGTGAATATTGGACATGCCTAGAGTACAATTTGCTTAAACAATAATAACAAATTACCATAATTAAAACCCTTACCTTGAATAACAAGAAAATGCCAAAAAAAATTTTAAAAAAAAAATTGGGCCCTGGCCCAGCGGCCCAAGCCCGGCCCTAAATGTTGGGCCTAGGGCTTGGGCTTGGACCGGGCCCAGATATCCCCACAATTAGGCCCAGCCCGGCCCGGTCCTGTTGGCAGTCCCCTTGGCCCGGCCTTGGCCCAGCCCCGGCCCTATTTGCTAGAGGCCCGATGGGCTTGGGCTGGGCCGGCTCAAGCCCGGCCCATTTGACACCTCTAGCTCATTGCATGCATCATTCACGTATGTGTATGCTTTGTACTTGGTACCACTGCAAGCCCGAGGGGGTGGTAAATGCGTTTGCGTGAAGTGTTATTATATTATGATCAAAAGTTGATCGGAATTGAGCTGACATTGAAAGGGACCAAATGAGGATCCAAGCAAACCTGCGAAGACACAACAATAACAAGAAGTGACTCCTAAGATACCTTGGGAGGGAGTCCTAGTAGTGACGCTATGATACTTAAGTTATAACTTGTGTGAGTTAAGATTTTGATAGGGAGATATAGGAGTGAAGGTTATTTTATGTACCTTGGACATGTGAGGGCATTTATGAGTTAGAGGAGGTATTATTCTCCTAGTGAGGCCTATCTTGGAGGTAGTCATATTGTTCCTTTTATAGCCCAAGGATTGTATTCTCAGAGGAGTTTAGAGTCTTCTAAGATACATAAGATACATAAAAAAAACACGAAGATGCTTAATCAATTGTTGACTACGAAAAGGACATGTGTTACTCGGTCAATGGGGGTGTTTTTTTTTTCTTCTCCCAACACCATATATATACAACCGAAGATCATGCACACTAATTTTTAGGATGTTATCGTAATTTCACGTGCTAAGGAGCGTTCCAAACAAATACTCCTCGTGGATTATACTACGCTAGCCAATCTATATTTCGACCGCCCAAGAACCATTTTCCCTAACTGTGGAGAAAAAAAATGGAGAAGGTAGAGACATGTGTCCCTGCCCCTGCATGCGTGTTCATCTTTTTGGCCCAGGGTCAAGAGACACCCCTTATTTAAAAAAGATATAAAACATAATAAAATCTTAAGTTTATGGTATTTTTGGGGCTACATCCTTTCACTTCGAAGTCAATTGGATTTAAAAGTCATGGATTGGACTCGACATTTACGTACTCGCTTGACCAAAATATCAACATCAATGTTTCAAGTCCACTGGGAAAATAAATTAAGCTTGCATGCTACTTTCGGAACCAAGAAAAAGAATTGAGATATCTATTAGAAAATCACAATTTGTGTCTTTTCATATGAGTGCCATATACTTTATCAATATCGAATATCTCAAATTGATGTTACAAATTTTAGCGAAGAAAATGGTTTTAAGCCCATGGGCCAAGACAGCACGCGGAGCCCAGCTCTGGTTCTGGGCATAGGCCCAAGGGTAAAAGTAGACTAGAATCCACATGGTAGATATGGGCTAGACAAGGCATAAGTAGGAGTTTTACTTTGGTCTTGGCCCAAGCCTGACATTGGACTCCAGCCCAAACAGAGCGAGGCCGTGGGACGGATCGGTGGAAATCATAAATACCGTAAATCATGGGCCAAAAGTGTAATATACAAAAGTTAAACCCTGCTAGAGTGCTACAGCAATTCCCGTGTCCTGTGTACGCGAGAGAGATGGAAGAAGAAGAAGCGTACCTCAAGAGCTTCCTGGAATGGGCTGCTGCGCTCGGAATATCAGACTCTCAGTCTAGCGACCAATCGGAGAGCTCCACTCGCCCTCCTTCCTCTTTGGGACAGTCCCTCTGCGTCTCCCATTTCCCTCACGCCGGCGGGTATTTATATCTGTCTCCATCATCCTCATTCGTATATGTCAACGTTGACTTTACTCATTTCATTCGTTGCGAGACTTGATGAAACTGTAATTGGTATTTAAGTAAAGTCAATTCTTGATTATAGTAAAATTTGACGTAATAAATTTGCTAAAAGTGGAGAGGAAAAAAATCCGATGAATGAAGGGAGTATAGTATACACATGCATATATGTCTGTATTTACCACATTGGACTGTGTGTATGTGTGTGTTGCAGAAGAGGTTTAGCTGCTGTGCGTAATCTTAGGAAAGGCGAATTGATTCTTAAAGTTCCCAAACACGCCTTGATGACCAGTGAAAGCCTGATGAAAGATCAGGCGCTCTCAACTGCTGTCCGGAATTACCCTTCTCTTTCCCCCACTCAGGTGCTCTTTCAATTTACAGCGGTGAATTTCTCGTTATACTTGCTTGGTTGGTTGTTCAGAAATGATTCAAAGATTCGAGTTTTCAACTTTATTCAAGTCAGAAAAATCTATAATGCGACTTAACGTTAAACACGGGATTTATCTGAATTTTTCTCAGCAACCAAACAAGTTATTGAGTCTGTGTCTTTATTAGTTAATGCCGTGGATACAAAATAAATGCAGCGTAATTACATTGTAAGATGTACTCACTTCTGTGGTTTGAATGTATGATAACGTGTTTATGTCAAAACTTTTGTAGTACAGATACTTAGTGTTGCGTTACTGAGGGAGGCGGCTAAAGGGAAGAGTTCTTTGTGGTTCCCATATTTAAAGCAGTTGCCACGCCGTTATGACACGTTAGCCAGTTTTGGCCAGTTTGAGATGCAAGCTTTGCAGGTTTCTCTACTTTAGTGATGTCAAGTATCCAGAACTTACTTAGACTAGCATTTGTGTCAAGGCAATAAAAGAATGCTTTTCCGTTGTATGTAAAATGTTTTTAGGTGGATGATGCTATTTGGACTGCAGAAAGGGCTGTAGGGAGGGCTGAATTGGAGTGGAGAAGTGCCATTGCCATTATGGGGGAACTTGAGCTCAAACCTCATTTCCGAAGTTTTAAGGCATGGCTTTGGGCGTCCGCAACTGTTAGTACATTTTGTTCTTTGTGCTACATTGCTAGTTCTCATAGTAATGCGTTGGCCATTCGCAAATGAACGCTAACCTCACAAGGAAATTTACTCAACCATTACAAATTTCGTAAAGAGACTATTCTGAGAAAATAAAAATATTGCATTAGATGGTTAACTGAATATGTTGAATTGTCCAATTGGGCTTCATTAACTTGCTGTAATGCGTTGTTCAGGATTATAGTCGAGCTCAGAGTTCAATTTCTCAACATCCATTTTACTTGTAGATATCTTCCCGCACATTGCATGTTCCATGGGATGATGCTGGGTGTTTGTGCCCTGTGGGGGACTTCTTCAATTATTCTGCACCTGGGGAAAAGCAATTTGAATCTGAAGTTTTGAGGAGTGCCTCTTCCTCATGTAGTTCTTGGTATGCTACAGAAGAATCAGATGCAGAGGATATCAGTGCTAACTTGCTGAGGTTGACAGATGGGGGGTACGAGGAGGAAGTTGGTGCCTATTGCTTCTATGCTAACAGGAATTACAGAAAAGAAGAGCAGGTATGCTAAAACTCATTCTGTATTTTCTGCTTCCTTGTTTATCGCATTGCCAGTCCTCGCAATGTCTTTAGACTATCTACTCATTTTGTATTTTCTTGCAACTGCCTTGTGCAACTTCCTAGTTAGTGAAGAGTAATATGACATTCAAGTACGACTCCTCTGAAGTGGACTCCCCTTTACGTGTGAACGAACTTCCTTTTGCATGAATTGTGTCCTTCCATCCAGACTCGGGAGAAGTGTGGATTAACCCCATCAGGTTTCAGCTCAATGGACTTCAACGTATGTAGTCAAGCTTAAGTCTCGGACGGTTAGCCATCTTGCTGAGTTTGACTGGATATGATTGGGACCAAAATCATATATTGCAGATGAGAATGAAGACCAACACAGTTTTTTGTATGGAAGGAACTTGCTCGTGCAAAAGAATTGACGTGTGATCAACTTTGAGTAGGGGAACTGCAAGTCAAGTTAGGCTTTGATAAAAAGGCAAATGACTGATAGGAGTTTAAGTTTCGACAATATAAGCATGCTTATTTAAGTGGTTTTCTCCTTACTAATCTGGGCATAGATCTTTGGTTGTGATGAAAAGGATATGTCGAACTACTGTTATGGGGTTGGGTTGGGGTGTGTATTATATGATGGGGAGACACTCAGCTTGTAGAGAGACTGGTGACGACAGGGAATAGTTACAGATTTCTATTAGTTAATGGTGAGCGTCTGATGTATTTAATTAAGAGGGATAGAATAAGAAATAAGGCTCTCCACATGGAGGCGGCAGTGGCATTAACAAAGAAAAGATGAGTTAAGATGGTTTGGTCGTGCCCTAGTGAGAAAAGTGATTTGCGCGAAGTTTACAGGGTAAAACGAGGTAGGGGTAGTCCAAGAATAATGTGGAGTGAAGTAGTGAGGAAAGGCATGATTGCTAGAAATATGTGTTTGAATAGGAGAGAATGGAAGAGGAGCAATGCAGCCGAATCCAACTAGTAATGGGCCAAATGCTTAAATGATGATGACGATTTTCACGAACCTGAGTGGTTTGATGATGACGATATAGCTGGCCATATCTATGTGAGAATGTCCTCGAGTCCGTGATAAATGGTATCAGAGTTTGCGGTATCAGAGTCAAACCCAGTTTTGTACAGGAATGTTAGATAACCAGGGACAATAGACAGTGCGTTTCTTTTTTATGGCAAGCGCCAGGGGTTGCGTGAGGAAGTCAAAAAGAAGCATTATAGCACGCAAGGTGCTAGCGTAAGACGGGACTCGGGGGATTTATTTCATCTCTCTTTCGAGATCGCAAGGGATTGGGTGTGGTAGAAGTCGGATTCATTTTGTGGTCTTGTAGCATAGGGGTTCGCATGTGGATATGCGTTGGACCACAACCATCCTGGCGTGTAATGTCACTGCCTAACGCACAAGACTTTGCAGACTCTAACATCGTCTATAGACTGGGGTGATCCATTAGGAAAAGAGCCTGAGGGGCCCATTTAGGTATAGCCGGCTGTATCTCTGTGAGAATGAGAATATTTCTGGGTCAGTGACATGATCATACAAAACTTGTGCGCACGTTGGAGTGGAGCATTAGACTTATTGTCATCCGGAACTAGGACATCGAACTTGTAGAGAGGAGTTCCCATTTACCTCATATTCTGATCTTGTATTCTTTATGCCCCAACCCTTTTCTTTTTCTTTTTTTCTTTTCATTATTGGTGTTAGACTTTGTAAAAGAATCTTTTGGGATGTGGCAACATGGGAGATTGATGGTTTCGTCTTGTCTGCAGGTTCTTCTAAGCTACGGAACCTACACAAATTTGGAGCTTCTTGAACACTATGGTTTTCTTCTAAATGAAAACCCAAATGACAAGGCTTTTATTGCTTTAGTGCCTGACATCTATTCGTCGTGTTCGTGGCCCAAGGACTCGCTATACATTCAGCAAAGTGGGAAGCCTTCCTTTGCCATGCTCTGTGCTATGCGATTATGGGCAACCCCTATGAACCAGAGGAAGTCCTTTGGGCACCTTGCTTATTCAGGATCCCAATTGTCAACAGCGAACGAGACGAGTGTCATGCAACGGATAGCAAAGAATTGCCATCTTATACTCGAGAATCTTACTACAACGATTGAAGAGGACTTCTCATTGCTCCAAACTATTGACAAGATGCGCGAGTGTCATGAACCCATGGAGCTCGAGCTGGGGCAATCAACAATCAGAGGTCAGGTTCACGCTTTCTTGGAAACAAATGGCCTGTTAAACGGAGGAGTTGGCGCTTTACATTGGAATGGGAGGACAAGGGGATCCGTGGATAGGTGGAAGCTAGCAGTTCAATGGAGACTCAAGTACAAGCAAATTCTTGTAGACTCCATTTCCTACTGTAATGGAATAATCGACAGTTTTACTTCTCCAGGTGATTCTACCATGAGAACCGACGGTAGTATCAGTCCAATTTGAGCCCTTTGGATAATTTCTGCTTTCTGGTTAGAGCTTAATGCATCATTTTTAAAATTAATTTTAATTTGTTTTAAAAGTAATAGATTAAAAATTGTTAAATGTGTTCTAATAAAAAAAATTTTAAAGTAGAGTTAATATGACAGTGTCACCGTATAATGCATTCAAAGCTTTTACTATCTGTTTATATACAATGATATTTTGATAATACTCAGACTTGACTCTCCAACATCTAATTAAATCAGAATTCAAAAAATTAAATATTCTGAATTTACCAAAATTGAAGAAAATTAAGATCTGTCAAACCATTTAACCTGAATTTAATAAAATTTAAAAACTTCAATATCTTACTTAGTCTCATTTAAATCCCGGGTTGGCAATGCAAAATCTCTCTTATCATTACCTCTCTTAAAGAAAAATGTCATTACGTCATTACCGGTAGCAAGTTGCTCTTCGTACTTTCGAAAGAAAGCCAACTTACGTCTCAGTTAATTGAGAATGCTTTACTGGAGTTATATTTTCTTTTTGGAGAAACTCAGAGATTTAGGCTTCGTTTGATAAAAATTTTTTTTTGGTTTTCAGTTTTTAAAGAGCAGTTTTTTAAAGAGCAGCTTAAATTTTTTTTTTATAAAAACAAGTGGGTGTTTGATAACCCCTTTTTTTTTTGAGGTTTTTTTTTTTGGTGTTTGGTAACCCTTTTTATTTTGACTTTTTTTTTTGGTGGTTTGCGGTGGCGGTGGTGGGGCGTAGCGGTGGTCGACGGTGGTGGTGGTGGTGGCCGACGGCCGGAGGTGGCTGCCGGCAGTCACCGGCGGTGGTGGCCGGCGGCCGGAGGTGGCTGCCGGCAGTCTCCGGCGGTGGTCGCCGGTGGCCGGAGGTGGCTGCCGGCAGTCACCGGCGGTGGTGGCCGGCGGCCGGAGGTGGCTGCCGGCAGTCTCCGGCGGTGGTCGCCGGCGGCCGGCAGTCTCCGGCGGTGGCTGCCGACGGCCGGAGGTGGGGCCGGTGGTCGCCGGCGGCCGGAGGTGGTTGTCGGCAGTCTCCGGCGGTGGTCGCCGGCGGCCGGAGGTGGCTGCCGGCGGCCGGCAGTCTCCGGCGGTGGTCGCCTGAGGTGGCTGCCGGCGGTGGGAGGGTGGTGGTGGTGAAAAAAAAAAACCAAAAGTGAAAAAAAAAACCAGTTTTTGGAATTTTTTTTTTTTAACTGGTTTTTTAAATTGAAAAAAAAATGGTTACCAAACGCTCTTTTAGACTCCCTTTTTTTTTTTTTTTGGGAAATACGTTGATTAAAAATATACCCGGTAAAGCTTGCAAATGGAGCACTTTAAATAAAAGGCTTCACTCCTAAATTATTATAAAGATAAAAATTGAGAGACGTGGATCAGATTTCTGGCTTGAATTTTCTCAAAAGAGAAAATTAAAAATAGCGCTCAGTAATTTCAGCTTCGATCATCTGGGGAAATAATCATCATATCCACTCTCTCCACTACTTTCCCAATTTCAACACAATTTCATAACCACAAATAAATAGATCTAAAGATCAATCAACAGCCAAACACTAGGTAAGTGTAATGAGATGGATCAGAGTTCTGGCTTGAATTTTCTCGTAAGAGAAAATTTAAAATAGCGCTCAGTAATTTCAGCTTCGATCATCTGGGGAAATGATCATCACTTCCGATCTCTTACTCTTAATGCCCAATTTCAGCTACACAGAAATAATAATGTATAGAATAACAAAACAATTTGGAAAAGATGGATCAGATTTCTGGCTTGAATTTTCTCGCAAGAGAAAATTAAAAATAGCGCTCAGTAATTTCAGCTTCGATCATCTGGGGAAATAATCATCACTTCCACCTCTTCCAATCTTACGACAAAATTCAACAATAACAGGAATAAGTTAAAAACATATATATCCGGATCTGAATCAAATTTGCCCTTTCAAGGGCAATACAAAAGGTATATGTTTTAATACAGAGATGGAGCATATGTATAGCGTCGTCTCATACGCGGCGCCCATGAGAAGAAGGCGCTGGTAATCAGTATTTCGACGCAGTTAACCGCTAAAAATATACTAGCATAAACTCATCCTGTATACATACAAGAACCTATTATATATGTAATGAGTAACTGAGGAGAAGAAGAATTGCTAAAACCCTAACTTGGACCGGCTGAGAGAAACCCAGAAGTGAGAAGGGGCAGAAGGTAAAGGGTTTACTTATATAGCACTAGTAGCTGCGTGGGGGCTTCAAAAACCCTAAATCGATCGCCGCAGAGAAATATCACGTGTTCGAGACAGCCTTCCTCCACGTGAGATACGCATGCTTGAAATTACTTCCCCCCCCCCCCCCCCCCCCCCCCTTTTTTTTTTGAGTAATGAAAATCTAAACTCATTCGCAAATTCAAACGAGTTGTTGAACCACATGAGAAGAAAAAAAAAAACCTTTTTTGTTCTTCAAATCAAATCCTATTTCAGAGATATGACGAGAAAAAGACGAAAAAAATGTTAATGATGATAATATTTTTATGCCCAACCACAACTATCAAGAGAGAACCTGGTTCTTAGGTGACCTCATAATTCTTGTCGAGATTGACATTATCTCACGACGTTCAGTTATTGCTACTAACCAACATATTGCTTGTATTTTGGGAGTATTACGTGACGTGACATATTATTGAACACGTGATTTGAATAGGTTGAACTAATCAGACGTACAACAATTTCGTTACAGATTCCTCCGCACAGGAGTCATCAGCTAAAAAGAAGAGTGAAATACACTACATGTGGACTTACTAGCATTTCAAAAAGGGTTGTAGTAGGTGTGGAACTTTCAAAAGAAACGAGCGGTATTTTTTTTTAGTTTTAGTTTTTCTTTTTCTTTTTTCTTTTTCTGGTTGGAGTCCTCTTTTAGTTTCTCTTTTTCTTCATTTTTTTTTCCAATCAACCACGTGTTTGCACTAGCAAATAAATCCTCAACCTGATAGGCTTACTTAGTAAAGTTAATGACATGCCCTTAATTAAATACCGCTAAATAGAATTAGAATTTTTATTGTTATTTATAAAAGAGATGATGATGGATGCAAGTTTGGAAAGTTAAGCGAAGAAAGGAATTATTGTAATGTGGTTTTTATTTTCTAGAGGGTAGTTAGTCATTTGCCTGGACATGTTATTTTTCAGGAGAAGCTATTCAATATTTATTTTGTATATTTTATTATACTGTAAGTATGTGTTGCAAGACTCATTGTTTGGACACAACTCAGTATTTAAGACAAATCATGACTTAAAAATGAGTCTTTTGCTTCTAATGTTCTGACTCTTGCTGTCAATCCATTATAATTGTGAATTAAGATGTTAGACCTGAGTCCTTGTTTTTTGTAGACTCTCATCGTCTGCAATCAAAATTTAGATTATTTGCCTTTGTGGGCGCATTTAAATTCTTTTTGTTTAGTTGTAGTTCAAATCAAAATTTCATTTTTGGAAAGGTTCTCAAAGAGAGGCAGAAAAGGATACACATAGTGAATCAATTGTAGAATTTACCTACAAATTGATTTTGAGTTTGCTATTAAGTACAACATTGGTATGCCCGGTGACACTTTAATCTTAAAGTGAAAATGCCAAGTAATAGATTTCAGGATGTTTAAAAATATTTTTTCAAGTAATTCCTTGAAACTTCAGGCCAATTTGATGAATTACAGTCAATTTTCTATGTTAATTTAGTGAGAGACCTTTTTTGACGTCTTTGGTCCCTAAAATGATAAAAGCTTTGCACTTTTATCTTACATAAATGTTACACCGACCTATTTAAGAATTTTCTAGGTCGATCTCATGACTCTCATGATGCAAATCATGACCAACTTATTCCATTGATAGCAACTTCAAATGGACTACATAAGTTTGAAGATGAAATCAAGAGTGGTATGGTATAAATTTTTCATCAACTTGGTTTGAAAATACTCCATATAAAGTAGGAGAATATTTAAAGATGATTTTCAAATTATTGATGAAAGAGAAGGTCGAATAATTCCTTTCGTCGACTGTCATGGCTGGAACGTCAATAATGTAATGGCTAAACCTTTTGACTGTGCACACTTGTTATATATAGATGAATCCCAAGTTAATGAAGTTAGTTGGTCAACAAGTTTTTCTGCCATCTTTGACAGATATTTCTGAAAATGACATTAATGGACATCCTATTTCATTGATGAACTTGGTTTAGAAAGCTGATAATAGGGGTGATATAATGGGGCTGGAGGCCAGACTTTCATTTCGAAACTGGTGAAATATGTTAAACCATATGACTCCTTACTAGAAGAAACGGATAAATTCGAAGCTGACGCAAGCCCAGATGCTGAAACATATGATCTCGTGCCAAAAATGACAGAAGAAATTGAACAACCATTGGCTATTCTAACCAAGGATTGATAGATTAAGAGGGGATATACTCTGTAAGCAAGCCTAGAGGCAAGTTTGCAAATCTTTCATGGTTGAAAGTAAAAAAGAGTCCTTTATGGCAAAATGTGTATACTGAGCCGATTATGATTATTGATTCATAATTCCCTACTGTTAGTGAATTTGAAACTTTGGACACCATGAAATCTGATAAAAAAAACATGTATTGTGGAAGTCAGTTGGTGTTATATATTTTGGAGAAGGATATCCATCTGTATTTATGGAGCGCACCATGGAATAATTTTAATAAAATTGTTGTCCAAAATTGAAAATGGGGGTTAAAAAGTCTTCGTTTCTCTTTTCTCCATGCATGTTGAATTTATAAAATAAAAATAAAAATACTCAATCAATTGGCATATTAGTAGCCACTTTATATCCTCGATGTAGTGAGTGATTTGGCCTAACATGGCCATTGTTTATGTAGTGGCTTCGTCAACTGATCATTTTTTGATTCATGACAGTGCATTAGATCTTACACTCAAGTAAGAACAAGGGAATTAAGCCAAAGGTGTTAGATATTTTGTGGCACCTCCGAAGAAGTTAAGATACTGGAATGTTAACTTAAGTGCCAAAATCTAGCGTTAATATTGTTCTTATATCGGTCACTATTTTCATGAGGAGAATATATTTAGTTTTTGTTTTTGACGAAATGGCTCTTCACAAATTCTAATCATTCATTTGCTTGGGCAAGGGGGACAACGTTTGCGCCAGTAAGTAAATTATGCCTATGAATAAGAGTTGATGAATTGACTTTTATAAAATGCCACTAAATGATATTAAGATTTTTCTTGTTATTTATAAAAAGAAGATGATTAGGGAAGCAAGTTTGGAAAGTTATTTTTCATGAAAGTAAACTAATTTTGTGAATTGTGTTCTTATTTTCTAGAAGGTAGTCGCCCATTTTTTACCAGTAACTATTTTCAAGGATAAGTTATTTTGGTGGGGTTTTTTTTTTTTTTGTATTTTATTTCACTATAAGATGTGTTGCAAGACTCATTGCATGGACACAACTTGACATCCCAAACAAAATCATGACTTAATCTAAGTCTTTTTCTTCTGATGCTCTCTGAGTTTTGCTGTCAACCGATCACAAACACGAATTCAGTTTTTAGACCTGAGACCTTATACTTTCTAAACTCTCATCATCTTCAATCAAATCTAGATTCTTTGCTTTTACGGGCGTATTGAAATTCTTTCGATTTTAGTTTTAGCCAATAATCAAATTCTCGCTTTTAGAGAATGCTTTAGAGAAAGGTAAAAAAGAACCCACATAGTGTATTAATTGTAATAGTTTACCTATGCATTGATGCTGAGTTTGCTATCAAATGCAAACGCCATGCACCCACCATCACCACCAACCCGTATCTACTTATGTTGCCACTACAATGACGTAAAGGACTCTAGCACGAACCCAACTTGCCATCATCACCGTCACAACACCACCATCCCATCAGCATCATTGAATATTGACAACCATATTCATCAATCTGAGTACACAAGACTCTTCATAAATGTTTTCTTTATATGACACTACCGTTGTTGATTTCTATTCCCTAAAGGAATCAAATTTAAGAATCTGGATAAAGATTCGTTAGATTTTTAAGAGTGATCGGCTCGTCAACACACTTGAAAGTGGCTTTGATGGGTCGATGGGGTTATGCTACGTTTGGGTAAAGGCTCGATCCCAGACCAAACTCCGCTCAAGGAGATGGATGACTATCACTTACTCTTTTCCCTAAGACCAAGTGGTGATTAATGTTGGTAGTATGGTGCTATATGGGTTAGATGGTGCTCATGCAATGTAGGGTTGTGAATACAATGTTGGATTGGTGGTTGTAGTGGTTAAGTCATGGGTGTCAGGGTGTTCGCCATGTTTAGGTTGGGTCGTGGATGTGCAATGATAGGCGGTAGTTGTGTCGTGATGGTTGTAATGGAATGGGTGGTGGAGAGATGGGGCGAAGGGCCATCATGGTCGTCATGGTTGGCAACGAACATGGTCGAGGTGGTGGTATGGTGGAAGGAAATAAAAGAATGACTGAAACATAGTTAACATGATAATTCCATGACATAAAGAAAAGGTGTCGCGCCCCAATTAGATTTATGGGACATGAAATATGTGTTTTAATTTCTCTTTTGATTTTTCTCGTTGAATTGTCCCTCAGTAAGCCCTATTAACGGGGCACACGGGGGGTTCACAGGATTGGTGTTAGTAGATGTTAACCGAAGTACTTGATTTCCCTAATCAATGAGTCACCATTATGACACAAGTGGGAGTCTAGCGACCAAATTGGCGTTTGGAGTAAATTACAATGGATAACAGAGCATTTTAGTCTTACTAGAAAGAGAAGCAAAATGGATATGATAATTCTTGACTACAAATAGAACCTTGAAGTCTCCATACAATAAAGGGAAGTTTTGCAATTATGTGGTGATCATGGTTGCACCATAAAAAATTTAATTTCTTATTGTCTCTTATTATGATCTTGTTAAGATTTCACATAAAATAACATTTGACCCGATAGTTGAATTGGTGACCTTTGATTTTGTGAGTCCTTCGATTTGTTGAAATACCAATTTTTAAAACATTGCTCATGGTTGACAATGAGATAATGGTTGTTTTGGTGAAGACATGGGTTTGTCATGTTGTGGAGATGTCTTGTAGTATTAGTAATTGGTACGAGGTCATTTTCTTATAAGAGGCCAAGATTTAAGAGAAGAAAAAAAAAGGCTTTGATACATAATGTACTTAGGGGTAATTTACACCGAGGTCCAAGAAGTTAAGGTAAAATTATGGTCAAGAAGAAATCAAAGGGAGAGAGAGAGAGATTAAGGACGGACCTCAAGGTAATCACTTCTCTACTAGAATTAGTATGAGGTTGTGTGTTTTCTGTGTGCGCAGAGTGAGCATGTGGGTATACCGCGCGTATGTGTGTGTTCTTCATACGCATGATGTGGACAGTGAATGATTTTTGTGTGATCTTGTGTCTGGAGGATTACTGTTAAATGGAAATTGAATTGGATGAGATTATGAGTAGCTTAGGTGTACCCGAGTGTGGCTGTGCGTGAGTGTGTGCGCGTTTCAGTGTGTTGCAGTCATGTGTGTGTGTGTTCTTGAGTATGCTTGCTACAGGTGAGTTTAATTGTGTGAAATTGTGTATGCAATTGTGTGTTAAAGTGTGTGTTAGGGTGTATTTTAGGAGTATGAAGCATATGTAAGTGTTTTTAGTGTGTGTGTGTGTGTGTGTGTGTTGGACTGTAGCAGTGAGAATGTGCGAGCTGTGTGATGGAGAGAGAGAGAGAGAGTGCGGCATAGCAAGGAAGATGAAGTGTGTGTGTTCAAAAGGTGCAATAGTGTATGCTTTAATTTGAATAGTGAGTGTAATGGTCACCAAAGATAAAAATCAACTAGGCAGTTTTTAATCCTATTTTTTATAAATAGTTAAGGCCAAAATTAGACAAAACACAAAACTGTAACCCCCAATATTTTTTTGAGATGTACTCTCTGGAATTTTTTGAGAATTTTCAGAGTCCTCGAAGAGCGCTAAATTGGGGTACCGATTAAAGAATTTATCAATTTATTTAGCATATCAAACCAAGTTATTTTAACCTAAAAATTTTATGGAAGCCATATTTTATAGATATAATTTATTATCTAAAATTTCAGGCCATTCCGAGGCCAATAGGTATTTTTTGCGAAACTAACCTTTTAGCGCTCGGTTCGGACACCGATTCGGGATTTTCGGGCAAAAATTCTTTAAAATACTTTTTAGGCCATAAATAATATCAGAATGTTTAAAATAGCATTTTAAGATATTTTTGATATTTTTTCGATGCCGGAAACCCCCATGAGTGTTTTGGTAATTTACCACCCTGAAGGGATATTTTGGTAATTTTACTTATAAGAGGTATTTTGAAGTAAATTTACATACAGTAAGGTTATTTTAGTGACTTTGCTTATGGAAAAGTCATTTTGAGAATTTAAGTGTAACGGGGGGTATTTTGGTAATTTGCCACCCCGAAGGGATATTTTGGTAATTTGACCTAAAAATGTATTTTAAGATAAATTCGCATATGGTAAGGTTGTTGTAGTGATTCTACTTACGAGAAGGCCATTTTGAGTGATTTAAGTCCGATAGGGGCATTTTGGTAATTTTACCTCCAGGGGCGTTTCAATAATTTTACATACCCGGTGAGGGGGGGTTCATTTTGGAAGTATGTGTGAGTTTTTATTAAGTTATAATCTTGTTCTGTAGGCTGTATTCTAATGATTCGATTATTCTGTTTAGGTTAAAGCTAAAGACTTCCGGTTATGATAATTTAGCTGCAGATCCAGGTAAGGGATTCTATCTGAACCTTGGGTAAGGACTTTTGTCCGAACCCTTCTTTGATTACTTGTACTCGTAAGTACTTCTTTGATATATTTACGGCTAATGCCGAACTCTAAGTTATGTATTGATATCAGCATGTTCTTGCCCAGAAAACCCTAATGTTGAACCTGAATCGGTTATTTGGAAATCTTGTGATGCTCGCATGTTATTGCGGGCTGAGCAAATTTGATAATTGTCTGTATCCATTCTTTTGAATTGTTGTGATTTTATTCGATAATTATTCGCAGTCGTTTTTGTTGTTTATCAGTGATTTTTTTTGTATCCATTCTTTCGAATTGTTATGATTATATTCGATAATTATTCGCAGTCGTTTTTGTTGTTTATTAATGATTATTTTTCGTATCCATTCTTTCGAATTGTTATGATTATATTCGATAATTATTCACGGTCGTTTTTGTTGTTTATCTGTGATTTTTCTTCTGAAGTTCTGATTTCTTTTGAAAATCCCGAATGCTGACTTATGTCAATATGATTATTGTTATGAGAACCCGAATTGATTTCGGGGATATGAGCTTATGTTAACGCTCATTGATATTGTTAATTTATGTGTTGACCTGGATACCTGTTTAGTGGGGAGGCGATATAAGGTGGTTGAATCCTGCATGAAACGCAAGCTAGTACCCAAGTGGACTAGTAATCATTTTAGTACATCATGCATGTGTACACTATATAAGCTTGCCATAATGGCATTGCAATCGCCCAGGATCAACATTGATTTTTGATTTTTTTAGCTAGAATGATTTGTACTTGGGTTGAAATTCCTTGACAAACCTTTATCGTATTATCTTATTTGATTTCTGCTTAGGTTAAAATCCCTCAGGAAATCTTGCTGTATTTTCGAAATGAATTTCTGCTCGGATTGAAATCCCTTGAGCAAGGAAAATTTTCGTGGTACTTGGAAATGCTGACTTGAAAAGGATCTTTTATTGATCATTTTGGATTTTGTTCTAATTGTTAATATTTATTTTGGCATCTATTTCTGATGAATTTTGATCATTTTGGGTAATCATTGAGTTTTGATCGTTCGAAGTGTTTTGAAAATCATCGTCAGTTGGATTTTTGGAGTCGTGTTATAATCTCTTTTGTAGTCCTTGTACGACCTTACTGGGCTCTCAAAAGCTCACCCTTCGTTTGGCTCCCTTCTGCAGGTGATGATCAAATGTAGCATGTTCGGGAATGAGTTAGAGTCTGTGTGAGATCCCGATGAGCCCATCACTACTGTGTAGAGAGACCCCTGCGTGGGTCAATTTTGTCAACTCGTTCTATAAGAACTTGAGTTTGTAAAGAACCTAGATTTTAATAGTTCAAGTTTGAATAGTTTTGTAATATTGAATGTGAAGAGTTTGAGTTGATATCGGATTAACTGTTTTGGAAGTATGTGTTAGTGAACAGGACTTGACAGGTTTGATGTGATCCGGTAGGTTAACGACCCGGGAGTTCGGGGCGACAGAGCTCCGGATTTTCGGGGGCGTTACACCCTACCCCATCATTGGGTCAAGGTATGGAAGTACCATCTTCGATCTACTGACTATTAAAGAACCCGACCTTGTCCCGACCTTTTTTGAGACCATAAAAAACCAGCCCCAATCCGCCCCCGATCCCATATTTTCATCATTCACATGCTTTCAAGTGTTATATCTCTGTATCTAAGTTTTTGTAGCTATAAGTCCTTGTAGCTGCAAGTATTCCCTTCTAACTACAACATATGTGTTATTTATAGAACTGCACTTTACATTGTTCATAAGAGGAGTTACATCTAATAAAGAAGAATTCCCTTCTAACTACATTGCATCTCCAACCGAAACATTAATTGAAGCAATAAAGCTTAGCCAAAATATTGACTCTAATCTAAAAGGACTGAGGAGTGAGAACCAAGACCTCATCAGTTGTTAACGGCAATGACAACTATCAGTGGTTGAAGACCTTAGTAGAGTCCTATAATTAACGGTGATGATAGTGGCGACCGTTACAGATTTTGGGTGCAGTATCTTGAATGGGAGAGTGATGAATAACGTGAAACATTCATCTAACACCATTTACAAAGTCACGATTGTGAATCTAGCAAGGAGAGCCAATCCCTGGTTATCTTGCTGCTTTTTTTTTTAAATAAAGATGAGAATAGTATAAATAAAGCGCTTTTGCAGCGATTACAAGAGATTGCCAAATGGCGTAAAGGTCACGACAATCCCGTGACTCCGTGTATACACGACCACAAAGGTCAGAAATTGTTTTGCTTCAATTTAACATATTCCTACTTGTTATTTTTTCTTTGGAAGAAAAGGGCCATTTAACTCTTTAATCCAATTTATTTTTTTTAGATGAAAAGTAACACAACAATCACACAGTAGAAGCTCTCAGAAGTTCCATTAATCGAAATGGCACTCTGCAAGTTACATAAGTTGAAGAACTGCACCCGTGTATTGTTTATTTAATGCATTGTTAAATGGGTCAAATGGCCGGAACTTTGTAGGGGTATTATATTAAGGTGATTGAAGGTTGTCGTTGAATCTAATACCATGCTTTGCAAAATAGAAGTATAAATTGGAAGTAAAACACGGTGGCCCCACTTACACTCCTAATTTATAATAACACTTTCAGTACAGTTACTATTTTAGCCCCATGCGTTGTACACGGGAGCGACATATACTAAGTACATAAAATTTCACTCAATTATATCGTACTAATCATAATAAAGTGAAATAAAATCAAGAACAATTAAAATGCTAATAATAAATTTTGGTTCCCATCCTTATACCATAGATAATTTCTATTGGTGAAGTTCTTGTATCCAATAAGAAGGGGAAGAAAATGATAATATCATATGATCGTAAAGGTAATATTTTTCTGTCCAGTGCATGCAGAGGGTTGTACAACAACTATAAAAGTATTGAATTAAAATTATAATTAGTTTTATCAATAATATTTGTTCTCAACCTATCTTGGTCGGACCCAAGGACTCGCTAGGGGTCCCACTTCACGCGAACACATAGACACATTCAACGGGCTTTATCTTCAACACATCAAATCGGTGAGCGCCTGTGCGCCCAAGACAAGTGTTTTTCTCGCTTTGCGCATGACTTAGTCACAAATTATTTCACGTTGATGTCACTCACGGTAGCACGATCATCGCGCCGCAACCACCCAAGCACCTTTTCATAAAAAATGTCGACCGACGGCGCAACCAAAATGACGGAGTCAAGGGGCAAAGGCCTTGGCCAACCCCATGGGCTCGGCCTCAGCCTCCCATGAGGGGTTGGCCTTGGCCTCGCCCCCCCCCCCCCGGTTCTTCACTTTTCACGCAAAGTCCCTTTCGCACTTTGTTCGTTCCGTACGCTCTTTATGTGACTTTGGCGCTTTGTTCGTCGTGTGGGTACAACTCTTGGTAGCACGCTCGTCACAACGCAACTTCTGAATTTGTCATCCCTCATCAAAACAACTACCGTCGGCGTGCCCGAAGTTTGCCAAAAGGGGAAGTGGCCTTGGGCTCCAAAAATAGAAGTTGGCCATTTGGCCTTTGCCAACCCCAGGGGGTCAACCTCGGCCTCCAGGAGGGGTTGGCCTCGATCACTTTCCCCCGGTGGTTCCCCCTTCGCTCACCCCCCTTTTGGCACTTGTTTTACTTCGTATGCTTTGTACGTGACTTTGGCACCTTGTTCTTCGTGAGGGTACGATTCTTGGCAACACGCTCGTCGTAGCGCAACTTCCGAATTTGTCATTGCTCATCAAAAATCCTACCGTCGGCGCCCGAAGTTCACCAAAAAGGGGGAGTGGCCTTGGCCTCCCTTCATGAGAGTTAGCCATTGGCCTTGGCCACTCCCTAGGGTTGGCCTCGGCCTCCCCAGGGGTGGTGGCCTTGGCCTTCCCCCAATTCTTGGCCGATGGCCTCCCCTCCCGCATGCACTTCGCGATGTCCGCCGTGCATCAACCTCGCTACGTCTGCCGTGCATCAACCTCGCGACGTCTGCCGTGCATCAACCTCACGACGTCTACTGTGCATCAACCTCGCGACGTCTGCCATGCATCAACCTCGTGACGTACGTCGTGCATCAACCTCCGACGTACGTCGTGCATCACCTCGCGACGTAGGTCGTGCATCACCTCCCGACGTACGTCGTGCATCACCTCCCGACGTACGTCGTGCATCAACCTTGCGACGTCCGCCGTGCATCAACCTCGCAACGTCCGCAGTGCATCAACCTCGCGACGTACGTCGTACATCAACCTCGCGACCTACGTCGTGCATCAACCTCGTGCCGTAGTGCATGAACCTCGCGACGTACGTCGTACATCAACCTCGCGACGTCAGTCGTACGTCAACCTCGCGACGTCCGTCGTGCATCAACTTCGTGACGTCCGTCGTCCATCAACCTCGCGACGTCCGTCGTGCATCAAACTCGCGATGTTTGTCGTCCGTGACCGCATACCGCTCCCCCGATGCCCATCGCCCAAAGTCGCACACTACCACCGAATAACCCATTGTTGATGATCGCATACCATCACTCCTGACTTTGTCATTACTACATGTTGCATTCATTATCTTGTTATGACAGGTACACTCAGCTCACATACTATCTTCAGGACACCCGACGCGCGCCCATGTGCCGACTCTGTGACGTTCGTCGCAGCGCCCATGCGCCATCGTCATGATACGTGCCCCTGCACCAAGTATGGCTTCGCGATGTTCGTCGCTGCACCACTTTCATAACACATGCCTTGGCACCAAGTATTGCTCCGCTACCTTCGTCGCCGCGCCGGTGCTCCATTGTCATGATATGTGCCCCCGACACCAAGTATTGCTCCGCGACATTCGTCACCGCGCCCATGCGCCATTTCCATGACATGTGCCCCAACACCAAGTATTGTCTCCGCAACGTTCATCGCCGACCCCATGCGCCATTCTCATGACATGTGCCCACACCAAGTATTATTCCGCGACGTTCGTCGCTACGCCCTTGCTCCATTCTCATGATGTGTGCCCCCGGCACCAAGTATTGCTCGCAACATTCGTTGCCGAGCCCATGCGCCACTTCCATGACATGTGCCGATGGCACCAAGTATTGTCTCTGCGACGCGCCCATGCTTCACTCTCATGATACATACCCCGGCACCAGGTATTGTCTCGCGACGATAGTCGCCGCGTCCATGCGCTACAATCATGTTACATGCTTCTGGGGGGCTATGTTCATAGTGCTCTCGCACGAGGACCCCTCGCAGCGGAATGAACTAATAACCTTATAGTTATTGCCACCACGTGATGGGCTCACAACCTTAAAGCCATCGCCGTCACAATCACGGGGGGCTCTAGCCCTCACAGTGGGATGGACTCACAACCTTATAGTCATCGCCGCCATGAGATGGGCTCACTACCTTAAAGCCATCGTCGTCATAATCACGGGGGGCTCCGGCCCTCGCAGCGGAATAAACTCACAACCTTATAGTCATGCCGCCACGGGATGGGCTCACAACCTTAAAGCCATCGCCGTCACAATCATGGGGGGCTCTGGCCCTCGCAGCGGGATGAACTCACAACCTTATAGTCATTTCCATCACGGGATGAACTCACAACCTTATAGTCATCGTCGTCATAATCACGGGGGGCTCCAGCACAAGGACCCCTCGCAGCGGGATGGACTCACAACCTTATAGTCATCTTCGGTAGGGGATGGGCTCACAACCTTAAAGCCATTGCCGTCACAAATCACAGGGGGCTCCGGCACAAGGACCCTTCATAGCGGGATGGACTTACAACCTTATCGTCATCGCCGCCACGGGATGGGCTCATAACCTCAAAGCCATCGCCGTCTTCATTTCGGGGGGCTCCGCTCGTAGTGCTCCGGCACGAGGACCCCTCGCAGCGGGATAGATTTGTTACCATAAAGCTATCACCGTCTTCATTCTGGAGGGCTCCGTTCATAGTGCTCTGACACGAGGACCCTTCACAGCAGCGGGATAGACGACTCCTTCGGGACACTATCTCCGTCAGGGTGTCTTCGTGACGGGCGTACATGCTCCAGCACTAGGAGCTTGCGTCGGCACTCCTATGGACTATGACTCTTAAATCACTCCAAGACGAGAGTAGGTCTTTGGAGGGCATCGCGCCTAGTCTGCCTGCCAGTTGGGCGTCGGGTCTTCCCCACCGCTGCCAGGCCTGTAGGACTCTGCAAGGGCTTGGATTAGTGGCTAGATCAAGGGGTTCTCTGGCCACACCGACGTTGTGGGAGCTAGTCTTTCCAGACAGACAGAGCGACGCTGTGTGGGCAGGCTGGGTGAATATGCGATTCAACAGTCTGTGAAGCACTGGCAGCTGTGGACCCCTTGGTGACGTGTCACTCCCGAGGAGCGCCATGTGTTGCGTGATGACATCATCATCTCAACCTCTATAAATAGAGGTCTTGAGAATTCATTTGCAGGGACTTCATATTTTTAGATTCACGAAACTCTAACATTTTCACTTTCTCACTCTAGAATCCTAGAGAGAGAAGAAACACATAGGACCTTGACTCTGGACCTAAGTATCGGACTGTGACTGTCATCGTGTATTCACCATGCGCCATCGCCCTCGCAGCACTGCCACCCTCAGGCTCTGTTTGGGAAGCCCTTGGTCCTTGCCCATGCTCCCCCTTGCTGTGTCTCACATCATCATACTTTGCATCTGACTCGGACTGCATTTCTTGTGGCACCTCCACATCGACTGCGAACCACCTTCCTTGGCATCAATATTAAAATAATTTCTTAATGTACATAAAATCAAAGAACATGTATAACATGCAACAATAACACTAACCAAGTGGTAAATGTTTGTAAGTAATATGAGTAGACAACAGGTTGGTAAATTGTTGACTCTTTTAAGGAAATCACAATTTTAAATTGATTAGTGATAACTATTTGTTATTTTACATTGAGATTTATTATGGCGACCGACTTGATTTCACCATAACTTTTAATCTCGAACAAAATAAAGGTGTGATTTTAACTGAGAGCTCCATCTAGAACAAATAAAAATTTATTAAACAAAAAAAGTTCATTTCATGTTTTCAAAAACTAGTGAGAAAGAGAAATTAAGTAGGTTCGGTCACACAATCGAATATTGTTAAGAGTGATATTCATAAATAATATTTTTATTACCAAAACTTTTAGCAAAATGAGAGAGGTAGGATATGTAACAGAGGGACGCAGATAAAAGATATGATTATTTCTTCAATTTTGAAGAGTTTATGTAAAAAAAGGGAGGACCTTCAAGTAAGCATTTACTTGGCCCAATCAAAGGATATATAGGTATACTTTATTCAATTTTTGATTTTGTGCAAAAGTTTTTGGAATGATTGTGAAATCAGATTTTAATTGAATTAATGAGGAGGCAAAAATTATGAGAATTCGACTACAGTGCTATAATTATAAGTTTACTTTTAAATTTAAATGGTGAGGTTAATTAGTGTTTTGATATTTAATTGATAAGATAAACTCTAACAGATTGGTGAGAGAAGATCAAATTAAAAAAAGGAAGTGATAACTTAACAACCAAATTCAAAAAGGAAAGTAATGATTTATTAGTTTTATTTAAGAAATAAATTACATCCACGTGACGAAAGGAGAGACTGTCCACGTACGCGGTGACATGACAACAATCTTTCAGTTTCGACTTTCATATATATATATATATATATATATATATATATATATATATATATATATATATATATATATATATATATATATATATATGGGAGCTGATCTGTTGAGAGCGCTAGCAAAATAGGAGATCTTGCTAGAGCGATCTGGCAGTCCATCGCAAAAGGATGGACGGCCCAGATCCTTTATTTTTGCGGCTCTGTCAGTCGTCCGCTACATAGTGTAGCGGACGGACCTTTTTACCATCTTGCCCTTGCTCCGCCGTCCGCTACACTGTGTAGCGGACCACTTTCTTGGCCCCACATTGACAACCAAAAAGTCGTCCGCTACACTGTCTAGCGGACTACTAACAGTCCTGACACAACTGACACATTTCCAGATGGGTCTGTACCTTCATTTCTACACACGTCAATGTTGTCGGAAATTGCGCCGCTACACAGTATCGCGGACAGTACTTTTATTCCCAAAACTTCCTCAAGCTCCTTCAGCTACAATTTTCTTCTCCTTCGGACTCGCTTCCATTTTCAGCTCCCTTCAAGTTTCGAGTAACACTTACTTCAAGCTTCACTCAAGTAAGGTAAGTTTGCGAATGGTGAAGTTTTCTTTATGGATTGACTGGTAAAATATAATTTTATTTTGTTTGGACAAAAAAGTATAGATTTTTTTTTATGTTCTAGAAATTTGTCACTGTATTCATCAATTTGTGATGTTATACTCTAGATTTTTTGTGATGTTCTAGACATGATGTTCATAAAAAAGTGTAATTTGTTAACTCTAAATAAATTCATTATAGTTTAATTCGATTTTTTGGCATGATGAATTCGTCTATTTATCTTAGTAATTTTAATTTGTTATGTTCAATAAATTAATAATTGTTAATTTGGAGACACTTTTGAGATTATGCATACGGTATGTTTGTCATCCTAAATTGGTCTATTCGCCAAGGTAATTTTTAGGTAATATTTTCAGTTAGAAATGCCATTTGATTGTTAAGCGTAGTCTATTTCTACACAGGTCTTGTTTCACAATGTCTGATTTCGTGTCGAGCTCCAACGTCCCCGTAGATGCTAGTGATCCGTATCTAGGACGAACGTTTCAAACATTGGAAGAAGCTGAAGAATGTTTTCGAGCGTATTCATTGAGGGTTGGTTTTGGCATTAGAATAAAGACTACAAGAACAAGCAACGTAACAAAAAAGATATGCTCTCGCTTATACGAGTGTCATAGGGGCAGAAATCCACAGCAAAATGAGACACGCGTAGGCAATGATGACAGTGATGATGAAATAGGATATTCGCGTAGAAGACGGGACTGCTTTGAGCGCACAAATTGCCAGGTCAAGATGTTCGTAAGCTACAAACCCAATCAAGATCATTGGCTTATTACCAGCCTGGAACTGGCACACAATCACCCGTTAGTAACTCCTTCTAAGGTGAGTCAGATGCATCAACACAAGAAGATGGGTAAGGTCGCGAGGAGCCTAATTCACACAATGAGCAATGCGCGAATTGGACCTACTGAGATTGTTAATGTTCTTGCTGAACAGGCTGGGGGAATTCAAAATTTAAACTTTAACACGACAGACGTTCGTAACGCGGTCCGAACCCATAGACGAGCCGCGTATGACCTCAATGATGCGCAATCGACAATGAGCCTATTGAAACGGATGCAGATGGAGGACCCGCAGTTTACCTTCGATTATAAACTTGACGACGAGCATCGAGTTAGTACAATTTTTTGGGTCGACGGTCGTTCGAGGCTAGCTTATAAGCATTTTGGGGATGTCGTGACTTTCGACACCACATACCGTACCAACAAGTACTCGATGCCGTTCGCTCCTTTCACCGGCGTCAATCATCATTATCACTCCATCCTGTTCGGGTTCGCCTTGTTAAGGGACGAGAGCGAGGTTTCTTTTGTATGGTTGTTTAGGACGTGGCTGGAAGCAATGAACTTCAAAGCACCCAAAGTGATCATCACCGATCAAGATTTGGCAATGAAGAAGGCTATTGCGACCGTCTTCCCAGACACTCGGCACAACTTGTGCACTTGGCACATAAGCAACAAATACCCGGAACGTCTGCATCACGTGTACGCAAAGTATCCAGACTTTAAACAGGATTTTGACAAGTGCGTTACCAAGTCGTTAACGATTGAGGAATTCGAGGAGAGGTGGGAAAAGCTTGTTCGGGATTACTCATTGCAAGACAACGAGTGGCTCCAGCACTTGTACGAGCGCAAAGAGCAATGGATTGGCGTTTACACGAGGAGGTATTTTTCAGCGGGCATGAAAACGACGGGCAGGAGTGAATCTATGAATGCCACGTTCGATAGTTATGTGGGTACAGCTACCAATTTGAAGACTTTCGTTGCATCCGCACAAAAAGCGGTAGCTTCGTTGTTCGTAAAAGAAAGGGCTGCCGACTTTGCAACAACGTACAAACAAAGGAGAAGGTTGCTCGAGACCCCGCTGGAGCTGAACGGTGCCAAAGTCTATACGAAGGAGATCTTCTTGCTATACCAAGTAGAGCTGCGAAAATCGGGACGATACAGTATAAACAAGGTGGCAGAAATGTCTACGCGTGAGTACAAGGTTTATTCGCTCGTGAATGACCTCGTCCCTGAGAAGCTGCGCAGAATTTATACGGTGAGCCATGACACATTGACGGATTCGGTGACATGTGTTTGCAAGAAGTTTGAGTTCCATGGCATCCTGTGTAGACACGTTCTGCGGTTTTTCACCCAGAAGAATATCAGGACAATCCCCGATAAATATGTCCTGCCACGGTGGACGAAAGGTGCAAACAGGTTGCACGGTACCATTGCCTTTCCGGAGCACCCGTATACTGACTTTGAAGAATCAGAGACGTTGCGGTATAATCATCTGGTGACAATGTTCACCCGTTTGTCCGTAAAAGGTGCTGCTACAATGGCCGGATATAAACATCTCCTCGAGGTAGCTCAGCAGCAAGAGCCCATCGTCGACCAGTTGGAAGCAGCTTCAGTCAGCAATGCGGTTGACACTGAGCCTACAACGGGATCAGAAGATGACGAGCCGGGGGAGGAAGACGACAATGATATCCGGCCTTTGGACCCAATTATATCGCAGACGAAAGGACGCAAGAGATCTACGCGGATGAAGAGCTCTATTGAACATGCAACTCAACCTAAAAAGCTGAGAAGGTGTGCATTGTGCAACAAAATGACCGACCATGACAAGCGGAACCATTACAAGGCACTGGGGATAAGTCCAGGGTTTTTGCAAGACAAGGAAGAAGATGAGGAAGAAGCAGCTGCAGTGGACCTTTAGTTTTTTTGTATAAGCCATCAAGATTGTTTGACATTTGTAATAATACGTAATATTTGATGAGATTATCTTCTTACCGAAGACTGGAAGGTTATTTCTGATGGACCCATTCAGAGATTAACTTAAAAAAAAATTTTTGGCTTGCCCCGTCCGCTACACTATGTAGCGGACGGCGCACCAGAGACCAACATTATTGTGTTGTAAAGTGTCCGCGGCACAATATAGTGGACAGAAAACTGTTGGTATGCCTTATGTCCACTACACAATGTAGCGGACGTCAAACTCCTATTAAACACCAATCAGAACGGCCTATCTTTTTCCACCCGTTTCTCTCTCTCTCTCTCTCTCTCTTTCTGTGTGTCTCCAACGTCTCACCCACCCGCGACCCCCTCTACGGCGACCGTCCGCATGGCTTCTGCTTCGGTGAACAGGCACTTCTTCAAGGTCATGGTGCTTGGGTTTCATACCAAACTTGTAGGCATCCCTCTTACTCTGTGTTTCCGTGTGTGTTAATTTTATCTTTGCTTAAAAACTTACCTGTCTTATAATGAATGTGATAGGCCATACCGGTAGCTTTCTGCAGATTGCTTACCACACTTTGGCACGAAGCCACTTGGGTCGAAGCAACTTTAACCAGCATCAAGGGGTCATGGCTTGTTAAAATCAAGAAGAAACGCGGCCAAGATCAACTTTATTTCGCAGAGGGTTGGAGTAATTTCTGCGAGCAGCACGACCTCAATGAAGGGGAGTTTGTAATCTTTGAACACAAGGGGCTATTTAGGTTTCAAGTATCCGTGTTTGATCAAAGCACCTGTGAAAAAGTTTTCCCCCAATGTTAAACCCTAAATTTGTGTTAATAAATTTCTGTTAATAAATTTGTGTCTGATAATTTTAGGTTCTTAATTGTGCATTTGAGAATTGTGATGGTCAATTAATGATTTGAGGGTGTCAAATTTTTGATGGAATATCATGCGCTTGAGAATGTTAAGATTGTTTAATCCGCTGCTAAAGCACTTATTGCATTGCCAGAAACTACCAACTCGAACAAAGTCTGACCAACAGCTAAAAATACCAACAACTAAATTTTTTTTTTTGCCCAATTGTCCGCTACATTGTATAGCAGACAGCTGTCAGCTACACTGTGTAGCAGATGGTGCACAAATTCCAAATTTTTTACACTTTTTTGCACCTGGAGTACCCTACTGTCCGCTCTAAACCCCAACACTTTGAAAATTTTTTCACTTCCCCGAGTGTCCGCCACATTGTGTAGCGGACGGCGCAACAGAAACTCTTAACCCAACACTTAGAAAATTTTTTCACCTCCCCCAGTGTCCGCTACAATGTGTAGTGGACGGGGCAACAGAAACTCTAAACCCCAACACTTAGAAAAAATTTTCACTACCCCTTATGTCCGTTACATTGTGTAGTGGACGGCGCAACAGAAACTCTTAACTTAACACTTAGAAATTTTTTTCACCTCCCCCAGTGTCCGCTACATTGTGTAGCAGACGGTGCAGCAGAAACTCTAAACCCCAACACTTTGAAAAATTTTTCACTTCCCCGAGTGTCCGCCACATTGTGTAGCGGACGGCGCAGCAGAAACTCTTAACCCAACACTTAAAAAAAAATTTCACCTCCCCCAGTGTCCGCTACATTGTGTAGCGGATGACGCAACAGAAACTCTAAACCCCAACACTTAGAAAATTTTTTCACTACCCCTTGTGTCCGCTACATTGTGTACCGGACGGCGCAACAGAAACTCTAAACCCCAACACTTAGAAAATTTTTTCATTACCCCTTGCGTCCGCTACATTGTGTAGCGGACGACGCAGCAAAAACTCTTAACCCAACACTTAGAAAAAAATTTCACCTCCCCCAGTGTCCGCTACATTGTGTAGCGGACGGCACAGCAGAAACTCTAAACCCCAACACTTAGAAAAATTATTCACTTCCCCAAGTGTCCGCCACATTGTGTAGCGGACGACGCAGCAGAAAGTCTAAGCCCCAACACTTAGAAAAAATTTTCACTTCCCTGAGTGTCCGCCACATTGTGTAGCGGACGGCGCAGCAGAAACTCTGAACCCCAACACTTGAAAAAGTTTTGCACCTAGTTGCCCCCACTGTCCGCTACACTATATGGCGGACGGCGTAGCACAAACTCTAATTTCCAACACTTGAAAATTTTTTGCACTTCCCTACTGTCCACTACACATTTTGTTTTCCACCTTTCAATCATTCTCAATCCACCTTTCAATCATTCTCAATGAGAGCCAAAAAACCAACTCAAATCAATCAATCATCTTCAACGCAAATCAGACAAATCAATTAATCAATAATCTTCAACACAAATTAAATCACACCAATGAGAGCTTTCTAAATAATCATGGTTTATTAAAAAAATATTGTAATGGTACAATGTCAACTGGGGTCCTCATGTTGGGGGGGATTCTCGTCATTAGCCGGATTTACAATAAACCTAACCGCTCTAGGCCGGCCTTTCATAATTTGCCAAGCTATTCTATATCTAAAGGTGTCTACTTCTGCTTGGCTCCAGACGGCCGCCTTGAGGCTCTCAGACCGACAAATGTAATCCATGTACATGCAAAGGAAGACGCCGCAGTCCGAAGTGTTACGTTGCTTGGGCCTCCTCTTCTTCAATCGCAAATCGAGCTTTGGCCGCGCCGGTACAGGGTTACCACGGATACCATTGACCATTGCACAAAATATATTCTGCGAGAAACACAAAACGGCGTAAGACACGAGTTAACATTTATGCCAAGTTACAATAACTGTTAAACAACAATCGTAATATTACCATTGAGTCCAACTGGGCTTTGTACATCTGCAGCACAGGCATGTGGGTGGTATCGTCGTGGAGACTGTCGATCACCGATATGACTTTCTCTTTCGGTTCATAGCAAACCAAGTACCAGTGGCTTTCCCCTAAAAATGGGATTAGAAACACGTCGGCAACACTTGCGCTCACTGGACTATCCCTAGTAAGATACGCTCGTAGGTTAGCGGACGGTCTCCACTGGCTCAACTTTTTCTTCTGCCTTTGCTCGACCCACTCATGCCATTCAGACACTAGGAGGCTATGAAAAAAGGCATCCACCAAAAAAATGGCAGGATACCCGTTCAGCCGCTCCCGACCCCTTTCCTTCAGAATCTCCACGTATGTGGAGATGACACCGTTGTCTAACCAACTCCCCGGAGCCAGGGAGGCCATTTCTCCCCACTCGCAAGTGTAATCCATGCCCTCCGGATGATTCACACTATACAACGCTTTGTCCCGGGGGAAGCCGCTAAAATAACGCTCTCTGATTATTTGGCATTTATGCGGCTTTAGGGGCTTCACTGGATGCCCTTTGCGATATTGCCTTCGGGGGTCGACGGGGGGATATTGCACTCCTTCGGGGGGGTCGACGGGGGGATATTGCACTCCTTCGGGGGGGTCGACCGGGGGATATTGCCCTCCTTCGGCAATAGATGGTCCTGCCCATGGGACAATGGGCAGTGTCTCCGACAGACTGATGTGTCCGAAACCCCAGTCTTGCGTGACTTGACTCTGAGAGAGGGGTTGGGGTTCTGAGTCCAATAGCAAAGAGAAGGAGGGCGCACTGTAGTCTTCCCACGGCGCTTGAGCCTGGCCCATGGTGCTTGGCGGTCCCCAATCACCACCCATTCCCGGTACAGAGGGACCACCATATCCCTGGCTCACTCCCAAAGTCTGTCCCGAGGGATCGGTGTATCCCTCGCTCACATATGGGGGCTGCCACCCCGGATAACCCATTCCTGGGCTGACGCCAGAAGGCTGGCCCGATGCTTGGCGCAAAAAATTTCCGCAGCCATACGCCAACGCTTCAGCCTGTTGGCGAAGCTCCTCGCCCATTGCATCCACCAAATCCTTCTGCTCGCTCAACTTCTGGAAGAAGGCGAACGAGGCATTAACCTACATCCAGAGAGATAATAAATAAGTAACTTCATACACAGTTAGAATCATCAAGTTCAATTAAAGGCACTGGTTGGCCAACTTACCAGATTGTATGCCATGTGCTCATCGATCTGACCCCTAGGGTGGTACTTCTCCCCGCGTTCAAACCTTACTGGAGCTACTCTCCTCCGGGTGATGCGGTAGTACCACCCATTGTACTGTTCGATGCTGATCACGGGGTCAGGCTCCGACACAATGGCCGCCAACGTGTCCTGCCAGGAATTCCAAACTTCAATTTCTCGTGCGCACAAGTCGTGCGCATTCGCCTTGCCAAACCGTCCGACACCCGGTGGGTTCCTGTTAAGCCTCATATCCGGCGCGCCAGCTGGCAACCCCTGCAGGCACTCAAAATGGTGCATAGCGCGATCTGGCAGCTGCCACTCTGCGACCTCGAAGTGGATCAGGGGTGTGCGTTGCAACCCGGAGAGCGTGAAGACGAACGACTCTCCCACCCGTCGCGCCAAATGTTTGTACGGTGCCCATCGCATCTGGCCAGGAGATAACGAGTCGAGCTCCCCCTGATAGTACGTAATGTTGTGATGGGGATCGTCTCTCCTCGGGTAGTGGCTGTCCTTCCGGCTGTACTCCCAGGCGCACAACCGAGGCCACACATTATCGGTTCCGTCCCTACGCCTGGGTGCGCCGGTAGCAAGGTGTTCATAAGACCACACCTGAGAGCAAAGACAAATTAAATAAAGTATCGTCAAATTTTATTGTCGATTCAACCAAAAAAAAAGAAACGAGCACGTAATCAAGAATTGTATGATATACCTGCAATAGCGAGAGACACGCACATATAGCTTTGGAGTCGGGCCTCGTTGCCTTGTGCAATGCTCGGTACAGGTACGCAAGAGTTGCGGCTCCCCAGGCATAATCCCCAACCTCCAGCAGGTTACCCAACAACGGTAAATATTTGACGCTGACGGTATTCTTCGACGTTGTTGGGAACAGAATTGCCCCCATCACCCACAAGAGGAAAGCTTGTGTGTACAGCACAAGCATCTGATCCGTGTAGTTATCCGGCAGAACCTTGTAGGTATCTACCAACCACTTCAACTTGATACCACCAGTGCTAAATTGATCCTGGGGTATCGAAGTAAAGAAGTCCCTAGCGGTCCTCTTATTCGTTGCTTCCGACGGAGGAGCTATTACCGGCCGCCCCGTCACCGGTAACCCTAAGATGAACCCTACATCTTCTAGGGTAATTGTCAGCTCTCCGAGAGGGAAGTGAAACGTATTCGTTTCACTTCTCCACCTTTCAACAAGGGCACCTATTAAGTGCCGGTCAAGTTGTTGAAAGATCTGCCCATGCGTGAAAATCCCAAACCCAATCCCACGCAGTAATTTTTTCTGGGTTCTGTTCAATTTTCATGCTTTAAAATTATCGGATACTTCTACCGTGTTGAGAAGTGCTCTTTCCTACGAATTAATAAATACAATTTAAGCAAAATAAACGATATACAACGTTCCCAAGAATAACAAAGTTGATAAAATAAGTATCTTACTCCACCATCCCATATGAGCGTACTGATATGGTTTGCTTGGTCGTATAATACGGACGGATCTTCTGGTCCAGGGTTGAAATCTATTTTTGGCAACTGAAATTATGGAAAAACGGCAAGGTTGGAAGCGTAAACATTCTCAAACATACAACGCTAGCACAGTCAACGCTAGCATGTGATCAGATAATACTCACATAAGTTCACATGCTGTGTATATGCAATGTACATAGATACAAACAGACACGGAATGAGATTTTACAAGTGAAATCACATGAACAAATAATACGCAATACACATAATATATATATATATATATATATATACACACACACACACACACACACACATTGACAAACGCTAGCACAATGTACCGCGCACACATTCAAAATCATGCATAAGTCGCAATAACAACTCTAGATTATGAACAAATAAAGGATTGGTTTGTGAACTTACGTGATTGATTCGTCGATTAAAGGATTTCTTGAGAAGAAATTGCGCCGATCTACTTGCCAACGCCACTAGAAGAATTGTGAGAAGAATGAATGAATAACAGTTTAGAAGGAATGAATAAGTGTTTCGAAGTAATGAAAAGCAAAAACGGTCCGCTACACTGTCTAGCGGACGGTGGGATAAGGACAAAGTAACAGTCGTACATCGACAGGACTGATGTGACAACTGATTTGACGGAAACAGTCGTCCGCTAGACAGTGTAGCGGACGACTTTTTGGCTGTCAATGTGGGGCCAAGAAAGTGGTCCGCTACACAGTGTAGCGGACGGGGGAGCAGGGACAAGATGGTAAAAAGGTCTGTCCGCTACACTATGTAGCGGACGACTGACAGCGCCACAAAAATAAAGGATTTGGGCCTTTGGGATGGACGGCCAGATTGCGCTAGCAAAATCTCCTATTTTGCTAGCGCTCTCAACGGATCAGCTATATATATCTATATATATATATATATACACACACACACACAACGTACAACCAAAATACAAAAGTGCCAATACGTAAATTTGTTAGAGTTTTGAGAGTCTTTCCCGCTAAAAGAACTGGTACTCGAAAATCTTTTGCCTTCTAAATCTAGAGATTTGCTATGCAGTGATGCAGACAAGGTTATGAGCTAGTGAAGATGCCACTGAAAAGTGAAAAATAAAACAAGAGAAAGTTAATGTTATTCGGGCAAAAGCGACGTTCCTCACACCAGCGTCGTCGAGTGACAAATTCAGGGGCCAATCCCATGCTTTATCCTGACTAAAAGAATAACGCAAGCCACAAGAGAGATGGTTTCCAACAAGCCATGCCAAATTCCTTTCTTTTGCTCTTTCCTGGCCAAAAAAACAGCTCAAGAATGTTCTTTCTTCTGATCTCTCCCATTTCCTACGTAGAACAACTTCCAAATGGTTAGACGAAACAAAAGCAAGCTATTGCATGAAGTTACAGAGAGTAACCCAAGAACACAGCTGAATATCATTCCTATAAATCCCCAAAACTTCTCAAACATGACTTGCATAAATTATCTCAATCTCCAAGCCAAGGATATTTCTTGTACGCGTTCATCCTTTTAAGTTACTGCTGCTTAAATGGCTTCTACATCAGCCTTAAAGCGGGCGGACTCGGTAATAGATACCATGCCGGAGGCCTTGAGGCAAAGCCGGTATCACATGAAGAGGTGCTTTGCGAAGTACATAGAAAAGGGAAGGAGGCTGATGAAGCTTCATCACTTGATGGACGAAATGGAGATGGTCATTGACGACAAGGACGAAAGGACTCAACTCTTGGAAGGCTTACTTGGTTACATCCTGTGCAACACCAAGGTGAATATTTTCTTTTTGATATCCAACCATTCCAACATTTTATGCATGCAGATGATTGAGCTTCCCTTTACTTGGCCTTGATGCGGATTACAGGAGGCAGCCGTGGTTCCTCCACATGTTGCGTTTGCAGTCAGACCAAATCCCGGATTCTGGGAATTTGTTAAAGTAAGCTCTGTTGATCTATCGGTTGAGGGCATTACTGCTACGGAGTACCTGAAATTCAAGGAAATGACTGTAGATGAGGATTGGTATGTCATTGTATATGTAGCTTACACTTCTCTTACTTCATTTGTGTCAAAATCAGCCTGTTGCTTGCGTTATATTTGATTTACCAGTGGATGGCCTTTTTTGGTTGTTTGCGGTGACCACATCCTCAGGACACCAATAGCCTTTAACAATTTTGCAAGACAATTTAATCCGATTGAATCACCAGAAACTCATTGTGATGTCTTCTGTAGTATTTTCGTTCGACAGCTGTCAAAATTGAACATTATTCTCTAAAATTTGGTAGTGCTCCGGGGACATAAGATTTGTTTACTTGCAGGGCAAAGGACGGAAATGCGTTGGAATTAGATTTTGAAGCTTTAGAATTCACCATGCCTCGCCTGACTTTATCATCTTCAATAGGAAATGGAGTCAATTATATTTCCAAGTTCCTTACTTCCAGGCTGAACAAAGACTCTGAAAGTGCACAGCCTCTCGTGGATTACTTGCTCTCGTTGAATCGCCACGGAGAAGTAGGGGTCAAGCATTTCTGCACAAATTCAAGAATTGATCGAAATGAATGAATCACAGGCCACTGTAAAATACAGTATTTAACTCATGATAATTTTTGCCCCAAATTTGCAGAAACTTATGATCAATGAGACCCTTAGCAAGGCTTCAAAGCTTCAGGGGTCGTTGATAGTAGCTGAAGCAGCCCTCTCTGCACTAGCCAAAGAGACGCCATATGAGAGTTTTGAGCTCAGGTGAACTTTTTTTTTTTTTTTTCTGGTGGCGTATATAAGTGTGGTGAAAAATTGCCACCTAACACCATATTCCTTAAAAGGTTTAAAGAATGGGGCTTCGAGAAGGGATGGGGTGCTACTGCAGAAATAGTAAGAGAGACTATGAGATCTCTCTCAGAGGTACTCCAGGCACCGGACCCCTTAAATATGGACAAGTTCTTTAGCAGGGTTCCAACTATATTCAATGTTGTACTATTTTCTGTCCATGGATACTTTGGTCAATCAAATGTACTCGGCTTACCAGACACCGGAGGCCAGGTATGGATACCATAATCTCATGCTCCCTTCGTCCCTTTACTTTCTTTTGTTACACCCGTATAATACAAGACCAGTTTCTAAACGTAATTTGTGACTTCAAACAACGTTCCTTATCAAATAAATGAAGAAACCTTTTCATGAAGGGGTTGTCCATAAAATAACACATCAAAGTATGGTCTCCTTTTTAAGGACTGAGGTGTAGTTAGAGGAAGAAAACATTTTATGATTATGTTCTTGACATTTTATCTGCAAATTAGATCTTATTTTGCTATGCACTACAGGTGGTTTACGTTTTGGATCAAGTAGTAGCTATGGAAGAGGAATTGCTGCTCAGAATTAAGCAGCAAGGACTTAATGTGAAGCCTCAAATTCTTGTGGTAAATGCCCCATATGACAGATGGTTTTGCAATATTGGTGATTAGACAAGGCTTAGGTGTATTATATCATGTTGTTCTTTGTTATAACAGGTTACACGACTCATACCTGATGCTCAGGGGACTAAGTGCAACCTTGAGTTAGAGCCAGTCATCAACACAAAGCACTCCCACATACTTCGTGTGCCATTCAGGACAGAAAAGGGAATCCTCCCTCAGTGGGTTTCTCGTTTTGATGTTTATCCGTACCTTGAACAGTATACTCAGGCATGTGATTTATGAACCATTTGAGTCTCCCTTCCTTCAGATTTTTACAGTTACCTAATGAATATTGTCCTTTTTTCCCTCAATCTCTTTGTTGCTTCCACTTGCAACAGGATGCCACGAACAAAATCCTTGAGCTAATGGAAGGGAAGCCAGATCTTATCATTGGAAACTATACTGATGGGAACTTGGTGGCATCTCTCATGGCCAGCAAACTTGGGATAACCCTGGTATATATAAATACATCTCTATTAAGTACAGAGTATTTAACAGCTGTGAACTATTTCATCATGCTAACATAATGTGCTAACCTAGAGAGTTCTTAACTAGGGAACTATTGCACATGCTTTAGAGAAGACTAAATACGAAGATTCAGACATCAATTGGAAGAAGTTGGACCCTAAGTATCACTTCTCCTGCCAGTTCACAGCTGATACTATTGCTATGAATTCAGCAGATTTTATCATCACAAGCACATATCAAGAAATTGCTGGAAGGTTAGAAAATTAACCATTCTTCTCAGTATTGAAGCTTGCATAGATGTCTCACAGGCTTGCTAGTGACCACTATTACATGCACTAGCTTTTGCAGTGTATAAATGGTTATACACCATTATAAAATGCATTCATTAGCTTATTGCATATGAGCAGAATCAATCCTAGTGTTTTCGCACCCACGAGAATGCAGATAACTATGTACTTTACTCACTGAATTTCCAATCTATCTTATTTCCAGTCAAGACAGGCCTGGGCAGTATGAAAGCCATTCTGCATTTACACTCCCAAGGCTCTATAGAGTTGTTTCTGGTATCAATGTCTTTGACCCCAAATTCAACATCGCTGCTCCTGGGGCCGACCAATCAGTTTATTTTCCTCACACCGAGAAACAAAAGCGATTAACATCATTTCATCCGGCCATTGAAGAACTACTCTTTAGTAAAGTAGATAACAGTGAGCACATGTAAGTAATCAATATAGCATCTCCCAAGATACTATCGGCTAATGGAAATTTGCTGCAAAGTATCTAATAGTTTGCATGACATGTTTTGAAATCAGCGGGTACTTGGAAGACAAAAAGAAACCTATCATCTTCTCAATGGCAAGGCTTGATACAGTGAAGAATATTAGTGGATTAACCGAGTGGTATGGAAAGAACAAGAAGCTGAGAAACTTGGTTAATCTTGTTGTTGTTGCGGGGTTCTTTGACCCATCAAAATCAAAAGATAGGGAAGAAATGGCTGAAATTAAAAAGATGCACCTTTTAATAGAAAAGTACCAACTTAAGGGTCAGATCAGATGGATAGCAGCACAGACGGACAAGCACCGAAACAGTGAGCTATACCGTTATATTGCTGATTCAAAGGGAGCTTTTGTGCAGCCTGCACTTTATGAAGCATTTGGCCTCACAGTCATTGAGGCAATGAATTGTGGACTGCCAACCTTTGCAACAAATCAGGGAGGTCCAGCTGAAATTATCATTGACGGGGTTTCGGGCTTTCTTATTGATCCCAGCAATGGAGACGAGTCGAGCGCAAAAATAGCTGATTTCTTTCAGCAGTGCAAGGAGGATGCCGAATATTGGAACAAAATTTCTGCAGGGGGTTTGAGCCGTATATACGAATGGTAACTAAAACATGAAAATGTTCGGTGTTTCGACTTGCATTGGTTTGCACTTTGCAGCATCTCTAAATAAATCTGAATCAACCTTCTCTTTTTATTTTCATTTTCTTGTAGCTACACATGGAAGATTTATGCAAACAAGGTGTTGAACATGGGGAGTATTTATAGCTTCTGGAAGCACTTAAACAAAGACCAGAAGCAAACAAAGCAGAGATACCTCCAAATGCTGTCCAACCTCCTACTCAGGGACTTGGTATTTCACTATACAGTAATGTGAGAAGCACGTGCTAAGTTGAAGTTATTGAACAAGATATATTAACCACTTTGATATGAATATGTTACAGGTAAAAAGTGTTCCAATGCCAAGAGAAGAAGCTCAACCACTAGTGCCAAAGGAAAAAATCAAACCTCAGCCCTCATCAAGGCATGTTACCTTCTTTAAGGCTGTAGCTTCACCCAAATGAGAATATTATTCCCCCGTGTAGATCCTGGTTGCCATCTTACTAATGTTCTTGTTTTCTTTGGCAACAGGAGATCGCAGTCCCTCTTGCAGAGGTAGGAGTTCATTCCACTTAACTGATTGCTAACTCAGTCCAAAATTTTGGTTTTAAGTGAAACCACACTGAAGCAAGTTCAACTTTCAGGTTGTTTGGAGCTTAAAGGTTCGGACAGAAGGGCAGCCTGTTTCAAATTGCATCATATACCACCCTACATGGCAGCAAGCTGTTGCTTAATTATTTTAAACTTGCCTAGCATAAAAGCTTAAAGATAGCTGTTCGTGTACAGAGTCACTCAACCAATCTTGTTCTGTTTGATTCTGATCTATTAATTCTTTGATACATGTAAAAACTTTCAGTTCACTTGCTTCCCGTATTTTGTCTTCCTTGTTGCTTTTAAATCACGACCAGAGTTGCCATTCTGAATTTGGACTCTCTACACATTTGGTACATTCTACTTCACAGAACGACGGGGTCGTCGTGTTTTGAATCACGCGGCTCATGCCCTTGCCATGACATTTCATACTAGAATTTTGATACGTAATCTGAAAAGCGTAGCAGTATCTACGTTACATGTCTAACTAGCGAGATTAAGTCTAACCAGAGTATCCGGGTTCTCCAGAGTTATATTGTTTGATACATGGGGGTTGCCACCCGGTGAAGGGCTACGGCATGGGGGGTAACCCTCGCCCTCTTACCTTGAATCTCCCGCCCCCCTATGAGACATGAACTTGAGCTTGCACAGGAAATGGAGAGGCCTCTACCTTAATCATCTTACATAGACAAACTCTTACAACGTCATAGTTACTTGAGATGTGTTGCGACAAACTACTATCTGCTATTGTATCAACAATTGCATGAGATTCATTTTGTTGTTAAACGCGACCGTCGGCGAACGTTACCTAAAAGCAGAACTTTGTATTACTGTAAGTAGAAGTATACGGCGACAGAGAGTTCCCGCTAAATTAACTCGTGACAATTTTTATGAAAATTTTACAGATAAATCTAACACCAAAAGCAATTTGAAAAAAGGAAGTTGGTTACTATTAAAAGCACATGCTGTCCTCGTACTATCACCTGAATTGACTAGTCATACTCTTGAATTATTTGATTTGGTCACCTATTACCCGTAGGTTACAATTAGTCCGTCAAGGTTATCATGTGCCAAGCACATGACTTATACTGAGGAGGCATTAATGTCGCTTTATATTAAAAAATAAATGTTGAAAATAAGATTTCGACTTTCATTCACCACTAAGACCTTCCCTCCTCACCGATGTGTTCAACACCTCATATGTACTCTAACCCACAAAGATTGCAGTGGCAACACCTCAAATTCCACAAAAAAGTTAATGCACGATCCTCATAGTCAAACACGAGTTCCTCCATCTCTTGCAATTGATTTTTCATCAATCGGATTTCAAGGCCTGATTGATTGGGAAGATTGGTTAGAACTAGACCCGTTTTGTTGCTGCACTTACGTTAGATAGGGATACAAATCCTGAACATTTTTTTTTTTTTTGAAGAGAAATACTTGTACAAGGATTATAATGTCTTAACAATCTAGGCATAAACGTAATGGGTAATTTATTGAGGCACCGTAATGGAAGGTCTAATCTAAGTTAGTACAATGTCTCACTTGGTCAAATTGATAGTTGAGATACCAAAATGAGATTTAGGTGACAGTTTAAGGGCACGGGATGCATTTAACTCGATTGACTACGAAACCTTTCAAACCAATCCCAAAAGGAAAAGAAAGACCGCCTCGTATGGGTATTCCCCCCATTTTCTGCTCACCGTTCGGGTCCCTTTCATCCATCTCATCTGGTGGTTTCTCTGTGTGTGTGTGTGTGTGTCTCTAAGGTTCTCCTTATTTTCCCTCTCTGAGATATAGACATATAATCAGAAGATGAACCAGGAGATGACGGCTGGAGCCTCCAAATCATCTGCTACGGCTGCCAAAAAGCATTCCAAGAAACCCAAATGTATTTCTCCCTTTTCTTTCTTATTTACGATTTGCATGTGCGGTTTCTCGTTGCATTCGCGCACAAGGCTGAGTTATGTGGCCCTTTTGTGGACTATTTTTGCAATTCACAAGTATTAGACGTTGTAGTGCATGTAAATGTTCAGCTTCATGTCGGGAATAAAGAAAAAATTTTCCAGCACAATGATGGGTTCTTGTTATATGATTTGGATTTTTGTGGGTTCGTTTACTATTTTGTCTGCCATCTACAAGAATGTTCAGCTATTAATCAAGAATGTGGGAGTTTGATACAATTGAATTTTGTGGTGGGTTATAAGCAATCCACCCTAGACTTGATGACATTGCTTTTCTAATACTTTGATCGTATTTTATCCCAAGCATATGTTATATAAACAGTTTTGTGGATCAATTCTGCAATTCACTATTAGACGCTGAAATGCATGTAAATGTTCACTCATGATCACTACCAAATGAATTCTTTCCAGCAACAATGGTTTCTTTTTATATGAAATCTTGTATCATTTACATTAATGTATTAGCTTTTAATCAACAATGTGGCTTTCGATTCTATGGGTTTTCAAGGTGCCCAATTTTTATATAAGTAAATGTGTATTCCCAAACTACTAAGCGCCAAAGGGGGCGAACCCATATACACAAAATTTATAACCTATACACCTGAAAAAGCAATTCACCTATACAAAATGGGCTATAGGCAATTCACCCTACAATTTATGACATATAGTTCTTTTATTCAATTGTTTCCTTTTAGTCTGAGCTGGGGTTGAGGTGGTTGGGTGGGGTGGGTGTTGGATACGAGATGGCTTTGTGACTGAAAAGGATCGGCTTTGAGACACATTGTAAAACGCTCTCCTTAAGTTTATATTTGCCCCCACCTAAAAATGGTATGCATCGGATTACAGACAAATACCCTCCAAGATACAACGAAGCGCACTAGTGAATAGCGTTTGCACACACGATATTCACCCCACAGAAAAGTGTATGAAATACTGGATAATGAGTTTACAACTAAGAAATTCTGCAGAAATTTCTTATCGTAAAAGATCTACAGAAAAGAGAAGAGAGTAGAGGCTCATCTATATGGTCAGATTTTCGGACCATTGTGCTCTATTTAAAGCACTAGTGGTTGCTAATCAAGGGTCACACCCTTTCATCATGCACCCAAGTAATCTGGACCGTTGGATTAGAAGCCGTTAAGATTAACGATCCAGATCTGGACTGGTAACTAACCAGCTTCCAACAGTTGGGTCTGGCCCGAATTGGAACCACCCAGTTGCCTAACAGGTGCAACCGTTCGGGTATAACCCGAACCAGTGCAAGTGTAACCACTCAGCTACTAACGGTCGGATTCGTTGCACCGACGGCCTTTAAGTTTTCGTCTCGAAAACTTAAAGGCGTCTAATCGCGTCTCGCGACGATGCGTAGTGCAAAGTGCGCCATCAAAGCGCCACATTGCGCCTCACAGCCCACTGCCACGCGCTCGCGCATGCGATCGTTCCTCGTATGGTGCTTCGCACTAGACTCGGTGCACATGCATACACCTTAGCATACCACATAAGTATTAAAGTAAGTGGAGTTCTTTATTATATACCTACTTACTTTTCCAATTCCCTTCTATGTGGGATTCCTCCCTCTTTGCCTCTTCACCTTCCTTTCATCATTTTGACAAAGAAAATGAATCAACCTTGACACTATATTTTGAAAAAAAACACTGACAGTGGGGAGGGGAGGGGATGATATTGTTACTGACATAATTATGCACTAGAGATGACGATGGTAATATACTCATATGAATATTCATTAAGCTTACAAGAACCATAAATGAAATTATGATATTCTTGATGATTACAAGAGCTACAAGGTAGATAGACTCGCTTCAGAAATCCAACAAGAGCTGCTCGAAGGTTTGCTCGATTCCTTGCAATCAGTCATTTAAGTTATTTTTTAGCAAATTCTAATGATAACTGGATGGCGCGTTTGTTTTTTCTTTTTGAGATTTAGGATCGCTAAAGCTTAAGGCTGCTTTTGGTGAACTTTCTAAGGCTGGAAGACGGCTTGAAGGTTGTTGTGGGTGTTCCAACTATCGAATAGACTTTTGATCGACCAAATCAAAGTAGGTCTGAATAAAGAGGATGGACAGGGACTGAGGGAAAAGGAAGATGATGAGGAAATGAATATTTCTGAGATAAATGCAGGAAATTGCCTAGGTTATAAGCACCTTATCAGTCACCATGTTCTATGTCTTCAAACTAAGAATTTTAGTTGTCACATGGCCAAGTGAAAAAATTTGCACCCTTTTTGGCACTCAACAACAAATCTGCTATGTTCTTACTTCTGTGTGTTTCTGGACTCTTCTATACTATATATAATGAGAATACATTTTTTGGTGTCATACCCTTTTGGTGTTACATTAAGAGTGTTTGTGGTGCTGACACGTGTCCAAAATGAGGGTAAAATCGTAAAACATATTTTTGGGTGTTACATAACTACCTACTTATAGTGGTGACAAGTGGCATTCTAAAAAAAATTATAAAAATTGACAAAATAAATCTTAATTGGTAACTAACTACCCATAAAAATATGTTTAGTTTTATAAATTTACATTTTAACAAAATTTACACTATTAATTTTATTCTTGCACACGCATCGCGTGTGCCACCGTCACTCGTATTTTATAAGTGGATTAATGATTTCATTAATTAATTCACGTACTTGCATGCTGAATTTCAAATTCTGTTGGTTTCCAGTTTCCCTATGACTGAACCATGTGGCTGATATTTGATACATGATCCAGATTCTAGGTTTACTCAGCAAGAGCTTCCTGCTTGGAAACCAATTCTAACCCCAGCATGGGTACGGTTGAGCAATTTGCTTTTACAATGTTGGATCCCACTCACCGGTTTCTAATGTATTTAATGCTGTTTGCTCTCTCTCTCTCTCTCTCTCTCACATATACACATGTGTGCATGTTTGTTTCAGGTCATTGCAGCATTCGTCCTTATTGGCATCACCTTCATCCCTATTGGCCTTGCCTCTTTGTTTGCATCAGAGCGTGTAATATATCAAAATCTCCTCATCGTTGGTCACCTTCAGTTAGTGTGGTCAGGAGTCAGTTGTGAATGATCCCTCCTTTTGTTTGGCATGTAGGTGGTGGAAATTGTCGATCGCTATGATGATGGCTGCTTTTTTCTGAATACAAATCAAAGCTTATTGCTTGATTATATTAGAAATCCCAAAAGCAACAAAACATGTACCAGGCGTTTGACTGTTAGTCCAATTAACTATCCTTTTACCCATTCGTTTTTTTCTTTTAGTCCCTTCTTTTCTCTGTCCTCTCCAACCTAACAACATTAATCTTTCAGGTTCCAAAGAAAATGAGAAGTCCCATTTATATCTATTATCAGCTTGGTAACTTCTACCAGAACCATCGCCGGTATGCTATCTACTTCTTTGGATCATACTGGAGTAATCTTTTCTTTGTCTTCCCACCTTATTCTAAAGAGTCTTGGTTTCAAGTTGGCATCTTTAAACTTGTATCAGACCATACTCTTACTGCTGTAGGATGCACCATCTTTTCTTCTACATGCTTTCTCGTCAAGGAGAATATCATCAAATGAAAAGGCTGTTGTATCTCCTGACAAGGATTCGAACTGCTTTAATTTAAAGCAATCTGGAACAAATATTTCTGTGGTGTAAAAATGCTGAGCTAAATAGTTCCTCTAGTGCTAACATGTCGATTCCTTTTTTCATTGTCACTGCGGCAGCAGATTTGGAAGCCATTTTTTGATGGAAAGACCTGATTCTTGCCTTCTGGGTCTATGGCTTCTATCATTGTGCTGAATGTCACATCATTACTCTGGAATCCATGTGAACTTTCATCTTCTTTACCATAATAGTATGTAAATTGTCTGTTCTAGACCTAGGAAGTCAAGTTTGCAGATTAAGGGTTTTCACTTCCACATTACAATTGAAGAAGGCTGGAAGTTTGCTAACCTGATCTAGCTTCTTTACCTATGTCTATTTGTCACCTGCTTGTTTGATCGCTTTGTTTCAACTCATGAGCCGATGCTTGATTCTTGTTGCATTCAAAAGGTTGTTGAGAGGATGTAAGTGAATCTTCGGTGAAGCTTTTTATATGTCGTCAGCTTTTGTCAATTTGTGCAACCATATGCTAGATGGTTGTGCTTTGTATGTTGTACTAACCACCGTCATGGGTGTGATTGGTTTCTTCTTTGATCATCTTTGTGTACTGATTTTCTTTTTTCTGGGTTAAGTTGAGTCTTTCCTTTCCTTGCTCACAGCTATTGTTGTTTTTTGATTTTCTTTAAGTACAGTTTTTGACTTATTTATATTGTTTCCCAGATATGTCAAAAGTAGAAGTGACAAGCAATTGCGCAGCAGGAAAGGCGAGGATGAAATAAAGGACTGCCAACCTATTGCCAAAAGTGGAGAAAAGCCAATTGTTCCTTGTGGCCTCATTGCTTGGAGTTTGTTCAATGATACTTACGCATTTTCCTTAAAAAACAAAGCACTAACAGTAGATAAAAAGGACATTGCATGGAAAAGTGATAAAGAACACAAATTTGGTTCTGATGTCTATCCCAAAAATTTCCAAAGTGATGGTTTGATTGGTGGGGGAAAACTCAACCACAGCATACCCGTAAGTAGATCTTTTTCTCTCATTTTGGCTGAACATTACCTTATTAGTTAATTTTTAATAGTTGGTAATAATTGACGCCACCTGGAAACATTTTTAAGAAAGTCTACCTCCCCCAGGGGGTTCTTAGGTTTTTGCAAATTTTTTGGTCCTTCATGTTTAGTTTATGCTCAATCTTTTGTTTGAAAATTCCCTTTTGCTTTCTCCAATGTTCCTTTTTTTTTCTTTATGGATCTCTGTGCTGCACAGTTGAGCGAGCAAGAGGATCTAATGGTTTGGATGCGAACTGCTGCGTTACCAACTTTTAGAAAGTTATATGGGAAGATAACGGTTGATCTTGAAGCTAATGAGACGATAACAGTTGTAATACAGAACAACTATAACACCTATGAATTTGGTGGTGAAAAGAAGCTCGTTCTTTCAACCACAAGTTGGATTGGTGGGAAAAACAATTTCCTCGGCATAGCATACCTGTGTGTTGGCGGCATTTGCTTATTCCTTGCAATTAACTTCATACTCATGTATATTTTCAGGCCAAGGTGAGTGAAAGATTTACAACACTGCCTATTTGCACTTCATGTTTATACACAATTAAGTTTCCTTGCGTTTATGGCATACTAAATTAAGTTTTGAGGGAATTATGTAGCAAGTACCTTGTTTCCAAGTTTCCTCTCCTCCCCCCAACCCCGTAAGTGCATGCTTTGTGCAACTGATACCCAGATTTTTCCATGAGGAAAGAAAAAGGGCATATTTATCAAGGACTAAGGTTCTGTGGGGGCGTCAGTCATGGTGAGGAATTTTTTAGTTCAATGGCTTAAGAGATATCGAGATCACCAAACACTGATTTTGAGTGTATGCTAATTGCATTTGGGTTGGCCACCAACTGGTTTATTGTCTGAATTAGTCTCTCGTGTGTTTTAGAAAGTATTGAGTATTTTCACCTTTGCAACTCCTGTAATATTAGGGGTGTGAGGGGTGGCTTTAAGGCTGACCTCAGGAATATACTGTAAATTTACCTGTGATTACAATACTATATCATTCGACTCTTTTCTCGAAACTAATACCGAAGGCATAGTCGATCTTATTTGATGGGTCCATTGCTTACGTACTACCATTGTAATGTTTAGAACATAATGCTTCTACGTGTTTAAAGTCTTCTACATTTTTGTTTTGGATGCTCAATCATAAATTGAGGTGGTGGTTCTTGTTACTCATGCAGGCCTCTTGGGGACCCGTCCTATTTGTCATGGAACAGAAATCCTAGTGGGCACTAAAATCACTAGTTTCCCTTGGCATTCCATCTAATGAGCCGTTTGTTCCGACATTCTCGGTCATTTTTCTTCATTAGTGAATAACTTGTTGAGTTGATAATTTCTGTATGGCTGCAGCTGTCTATTGTATATGTAAACAGCTATCCCGTCATGGTTGGTCTGACAGTGTGTAGGGTTACCTAAATCCCCGAGTAAGACAGCCAACCATACCTTTTCATTTTTTGTTTGATTATAGCAATATGTACATGCATATGTATATGTTTACCTATATATATTGAAGTAGACTTAGGAAATGTACTCTAATGACAAGTGGTAGGCCTTTTAGCGACGAACAGGGGGGTGGATTAGCACATTATGGGGTGGAAATAGCCTCTCCCACAGAATTATCTTGGTAGTATTTAGCTGCCCATGCTATAATATTACAATCTGTTTTTTTTTTTTTGGTCAAAATGGATCTTTGAGGTTTTAACATTCTTTTTGGTTCTGCTGGTTTTGCTATTGCTGAATAAGATATAGTCCTGTTAGCAATAGCATAATTTAAGCTTCTAGAGGCAAAGACATCCTTCTTTCTGGAAAACAACTGCAATTTAGTCATAACTTGTACAGGCTAGATTGCTCAAATTCTTGGGTTATGTTGAAATAGTGAAGCACATGTAGCCATTGATCCCACCTTTTAAGCCGGTGAACCGCAACCGTCCCTGGAATGAGCTCATGCGAGCACCTTCCGTTAGTTCCAGGATAGTCATACATTGCCGGCTTGCTTGTAAACCTGTTATATGCCTTGCTTCCCATATTCAACCATTCTGCAACCAGTCTATCTTCCGGGCCGTACGTATTGTTCCTGGGGATATTGGATTCACCAATCCAATCCACCAGGTCCCAGGATAACACAAAGCCCATTCCTGACATGTAATGCACGAACGGATTCATGCTAGTACAAGGAATGACAAAACCATAGTACAAATCTAACCTTGGAAGTGGTTGGAGTGACAGTGCCAAGGGTGCTAGCCTTAAGAAAACATCATCATCAGCCTTCATGACATAGTCGTACGGGCGTGAAACTATGCGCGGGAGTGACGAAAAGTATGTATAAGTCTTGCCGCTGTTCATGTTTTCTGTACAGTTAAGGATGATGATGTCGTTGAAACGCAAGATCTCGAGACCTACGAATACTCGTTGCTCGACGTTGGTGAGGTTGCAAAGTACAAACTTCACGTCGATGTCAGCTATGGGAGATGATTGTATCCCATAGACAAGGCGGAGGAAATGTCGGCGATCATATTTATTCGGCCAGGTAAGGATTCCTATCAAAAGGCTAAATCTTGCCGCTTTTCGGAGTGTGATTGTGTTGTTAGTTGAAGCTATAAAAGGGGGTTTTACGCGGACGCTGAAGAGGAAGAAAAAGATGAAGAGGACTATGGTAAGAGTAGGCAATATAGCTAGAACTAGCCTCCTCCCGGGCATTCTATCGTAGATCTTTAGGTATATTTTCATTCCCGCTGTGAGGTTTGACATAGTTTCTATTCGCAGAAGAGGATGGTAATATTTGTGGGGGAGCCTTGCTGGAACCTTTGTTTGATGCTGCAGTCATGGTTTCTCCATGTGAAAAAGTTCAATGGAAGATGTCTTCCTCGTGCCATGCCTCAAGTTACAGAATTGGGGTGCAGTATCTTGAATGGGAGAGTGATGGATAACGTGAAAGATTCATCCAACACGATTTACAAAGGCACCATCGTGAATCTAGCAAGGAGAGCCAATCCCTGGTTTTCTTGCTTTATTTTATCTTTGACAGAAAAGGGCCATTCAACTTTGAACACCCCTTAGAAGAACTACAAACAAAAGTAAAGTAACACAACAATTGCGCAATAGCAGCTACACAAGGTTCCATTAATCGAAGTAACACACTGCAACGATATATATGTTGAAGGACTACACCTTATATTGTTCTTTACTGGTTTTTTAAATTGGTTAAACGGCCCGGGCTCCGTAGCATGAGCTTATAACCAAGTGGGGCATCAAGGTGTTTGAAGGTTGTCGCTGAATCTAATTCCCACAAGCTGCAAATGCTTGCTAAATGGAAGAGGGTGGCCTGCTGACACTCCTATTTGGTAATAAGATCTCCTTTGCGGTCATTTATGCACGACATACAACCATATATAATTGGGAAATTCAGACGTTACCCGAGGAGTAATAATAGTGCTGTGGTCTACATGTACAATAATGAAGGATGAACTTAAAAGAATAACCCCCCTGTTGCAATTCTCAACTGCAAGCTACAATGGTTGGCTCCATGGCAGTGGAACTATCCCTGTTGCACATATCAGGACTGATGTTTGTAACTGCTTCTTCCTGCATGGTTGGAGGTATAATTCAATACTATTAAGAAACACACACACACACACACTGCAATATGAAGTCTTGTCCATATGCGTATTGTTTTTTCTTTTCTTTTGCTCTTGGTTTCAAAATTCACAAAAGAAGCATCCAACCTTTACTAGATTTCTGAAGTATGTTGTAGTGTAATTTCCTGATGGAAAGAGTGCTTCAACGATATCTGCTAGAACCAGTTGAGGCTGGGAGACCGCTCCATCGAACCAGTCTTGAAGGGTAAAGTTCATACATGGAAAAGGCACAAGAAAATGTTCAGAACGCAAAAATATCTGAACATCATTCTATTAGCAATCTTTCAGAACATTGTAAAAACAATGATTGTTGACTAGTACACCTTGTTTGATGCAGCATTGGAACCCAATATAAGACCAGCAGTGAAAATAGGGGGAAAAACAAGAATGTAACTTACCAATAGTGGTAAAATTTTGGATTCTCTTGTCATATCTCCATAAGCTTTGATGCGTAAGGAAAGCCAAACAAGATTGGTCTTCAAGATTAATATTTTGGAGAAAGTTGGACGCGTTGTAGTTGACCGGGTCGGGAGTGTAGGTTTCATCAATCACCACATCCACAGTCTAAATGGCCAAAAATTTACATTGATATCAAGTTTTTCAAAGCTCACAACTTGATTTGAATCAACTTACGCAAAGGATGGCATGAAATTCCTCCAAGTCATCAGGAATAGAGGTGTTGTAGGTGACTTTGTTGATGGAGTTGTCAATGTTCTCTCCACCTGCATCTTCCACATACTGCATCCAAGTTCGATATCAGGCTTATGAACCCTAAGGATTGATGCATTTGCCTCTACTGTTTGAATGCATTCTAGCTTAGGATTAGTTTGCACTTCCAAAAGAAAAGCCATGCGCACTGGTCAGTTCAGTTTTAGACAGTTTCAACAGAACAAAGTCTTCTTCAGAAATGTATCTGCATGGTGTTGGCTACACAACTCTTGCTTTGGCTGTTCAGAGTCATGTCCTCGTTAGGATCACGACCTAAATTATTTCACTATTGGCAGTCTATCCTATATACCGCTAACAAGGAAAATTTGTGTGATAGCAACAGTGCTTGGTTGGAAGAGCTAGTACAATAGCATAGGAAGGGGCAAGCAGTTAACTGCATGTTATGAAAGGATAGAGTTGGTACCTTCAACTTGTATGCTTCCTTTGTGAAAGACCACACCCCCTGCAAAAGAAACAATGGAGGGATGTGATGAACCTTTTCATGTCACTCCCTCATTTCGCACTCATGACACTACTGATATTTTTTCATCTCAATGTTAAGACAGAAAATGAACATTACAAGCCATTTCGAATAACATCTCAATGTAGTCATCACATCTGTGGCTCTGAAGATAGACAAGTAACAGAAAATCCGAAAAAAAAGACCAGAAAGGAAAGACTGGCTACACATATACAGTAGTATATGACAAGGGGATTTGAAATTTGTGGTAGAGCTATCAGGACAGCAGAGTTGGATTCAGGCCTATTGTTTCTTAAAAACACATACGTTGTTGTATTCCATCCAAGCTACTATTGGTTTGAATGATCCTGTCTTGCTTGCAACAGCCTTTACCAAGCACATGTAATTCTCTTTTACCTGCAAAGTGTATAGTCGAAAATGTAAATAATACTTTCAAGCTTTTATCACGTCTCAATGACTGTAATCCAGTAGGCCGAGTAAGAATAAAACTATTTACTCACTGCATCATAAACTTCATTTGCTCTGACTTCCATATTTGCATAAACTCCCAAGTACTTGATCCACTCTGCTCGCTGAGAATTCAAACATTGGAATGCATTCTCAGCGTAGGAAAATTGTGAGCATTAATTAGTTTCATTTGCAAAGAAGAAGTTCTTTTAGATATAGGAATGAGAAGAGCTGTAAGTAGCATCAGAAAGATATCTATGGGTTCTATGTAGAACTTTTATGTGTTGAGATGAGATGGTTACAGCTTGTATATATGTGCTCAATAATTTGCTAACAAGCAGTAAAATGTTCATCCAGTGGCAAATGTGCTCAAGGCATGCTGCAAATAGTGGATTTTGGCGAGCAAAATCTACGGTATGTACCTGAAGAGGAGCGTCCTCGCCAGTGGGGAGAAACGTAGCAAAATTGCAGGATTGTGCTTGATCAGTGTTGCTGATGAAGTGTGCCGCAAATTGTGTAAGCTTTTGTGGCTCACTGTCGTTCATCATCTCAATTTGTCCCTCATTGTATAACTTGAGTACGCATTCAAAAGCCACGGAGACTGATGTCATGCCCTTCATAGTCCCTAGCAGACCTAAAAGCTGTCCACACAAACTATGCTATTACTTTGCTCAGATAGAGCAGTTGTCTAATCTAGGATTCACTCTCAAATGCTGTGAACAAGTTCACTCGCATTCTAACAAAGTTTATAAGAGTAACCAGTCCGTAAAACAGAAATAACTTGGAAAACTCCCAGGAGTAGCATATAGACAGATCAAACTATGATCACCCTGACTTACAGTAACCAGCGATCCTCACCTCAAAGAAAGAGACTGCAAATTACAAGTACAAAATTAATCATAAGACACTAGAGGCTATTGCAGAGTAGATGAAGTAACAACAAAATGGAAACTGAAGTTTCCATATGAAAAATGACTAATGATGCATGTTACCTGGAAAATAATTGGTATCCACCGAATAGTTAGACAATGGGATGACAAAGGATTTGATTCTCGTCGTGCAATATTTGGTCCTAGAGGCCATCCTTGTATTATTCTGTATCAGCAACAATTGCAACAAAGGCGGTCACAAATTCACAGAGAAAACGTAAACATGTCGCTTAGGTGAAAATAAAGAGGTTCATTGTTCCCCCACTTCAATACGCTTTGCCCAGAGGAGTCTGAGAGTCTCCCCTGTTAGTAAACATATCATAGAAAAATATTTTGCCTTTAAATTTACAAACTCGGTATGCAGACAAGGCTTTGAGCTATTTTTGTATGCATGAAGATGCGACCATAAACTGGAAATCAAAATAAGAGAAAGTGGCCTTGAGCTATTCTGGAAAAAGTGAAGTTCCCACACCAATGTCATCAAGTGACAATGTGGACTCTGGCGTAATGGCTAGTTTTAAGAATTTAGGGCCTTGACCGCAAATTAGTGATGGAGTTTCGATCAATCAATCCCATCCTGGCTTACAATTGAGTCTAACACTTTACAGAAGTGGGCTTTTCTAGCTTCCAATGTGGGCTTCTTTTTGTGAGAAATGCGACTACATCTACAACAAACCAAATTTTTTGGAGTTTATCCTTGTTCAGATTTCACTGAATATCACCAAAATTTTTTGTGAATTGCAGGTTTCACCACATTTAATTAAGTAAAGAGTCCAACTTTTTTCAAATTCTCTCCAATTTTTTTAGAGAATTTTAAGTTTTTGGTTGAGTTGAATAACCTCAAATTTAAGTGTCTGATAGAGTCGCTAAAGGATTTTTGCGACAACACCAATAGGCATCCGTTGTTCCTAGCAACAAATGTTATTTCCTTTTTGTCACTAAAGATACAGCAGTGAACCACTTTCACGACAAATGGTGTACCTCTTCAAGATTGGGATGGCAACAATGCAGAAAACTACCCTCTCTCAAGCTGAAGCAGATGGTCGGGCTTACTTCCAAGTTTTTTTGCACAAGTTTTTTCATTTGTAGTGGTAGCAACGATGAATGAACTCGTAACTCTAGAGGAGCCTAATCCGAGAAACCAAGGGAAAGAAGAAAGGTACCTGGATGAGAAGATAGCTCTTGCCATCCATGGTGTTCTTGATGACTTTGAAGGTCTGTCCATAGTAAATGTGAAAATATGCAGCATCTTCCACCTTTGAGGCGTTTACAACTTTCACAGTAGTAGCACTAGTAGTAGCAGTGCCATTTACACCTTCAAGAAGTACCCCAAAATTGCAGAACCAAACAGCAAACAAGAACACTTGCAAGCAAAAACCAGAGGACAATGAAAAAGATTCTGATAATGATGGAGACATGGATGGTCTGCTGAAAATGATGCACTTCCCTTCTACTCAAGACAGAGAGAAGTACACCCAATTAGCTGTAGCATGTTAACAACACTATATACGGCATGTAGAGAAAGATAAAACTTGCCTGTTCTATATTTCTCCCATTCCCCCAAGTCCCCAAGCCATCAATATTTAATTTGTCTATGTAAACATGGGGGTGGTGGATTGGCTGGATTTGCAGCCTTTGAATGGGGACTACCACTTGCGGGTTTTAGCAACAAATAGATTATGGCTCTCATCACTTAAAATGATACATCACCGCTTTTAGCGACGAATACTCTTAAGATCGGGTTTGCAAACAGAAAATTTGGAGCTGCCACTTGACAATGGGATGTGAGCCATTTGATTAGTAGAAACTGTTGGCATGTGTGGTGTACTGTTTGGGAGTGGTTAAAACCCCTGTGACCCGTGAACCCAACTTTGTTGCCTTGTTCTTGTCATCTTCTCTTGTTTGCTTTTTAGTCTGTAGCTCTCTCCTTTCTCTTTCTGTCTCCTCTCAGTTATCATGTGGCATGTGCTCTGCATCATGGCTACCAGCCTACCTCCTTGCATTTCAAAGCATTTCTTTCTAGTTTTGCACCCTAAAACTCTAGACAATTGCTTCTCTCTGACCATCACTGCTTTGTCAAATTGAGAAAGTGCATGAAGTTTATGGATTGGTGGAGGGTCTGTTCACAAGGGGCAATTGGTATTCTGTAACCTTATACAGAATGCGCTCCTCCCTTCGCTTTGAGGTGAACATGGAAAAATAAACATCATTAGTTCAGCATGCTCAACCCAGCTTTACAGTTCATCTAAGCTCCAGCTGTACGTAGATTCACAGGCTAACCAGTTGCTGGCAGTGCATGCTTGTTACATTTTTTAAGACAAAATTCTTCTTCTTTCGAACAAACACAGGCTTCTGTACGCGCTCATTTATTTTATTGCTTAAATAGAATTTTAAAGCCATATCCCAAATCAGTAATGGATAATGCATCGTATTAATTCGGTTTTACCTTAACAACGTTCACGTGCAATATAGTTCGAATAGAAATGCTTTTGCCTTTTGTATATATATATATATATATATATATATATATATATATATATATATATATATATATATATATATATATATATATATATATATATATATATATATATATAAAGCTGAAACTTTCGCTTAGAATCGCGACATATAAGATTTTTAGAACTCTATATTTACGCCACGTAGGACTTTTTAAGAATATTTTCCTTTTGACACATAAACTTCAACTTTGCATGTAATAATCTCCTAACTTAATTGGTCTCTTTATTTAGAGTCCAACTCTTTTGAATTTGATATATATAATCAAGAATCCTATTTGTTTTAGTATTCTTTTCCTTTTCTACTCTATTTAACTCTTTCTTATAATTTATTATTAAAAAATTCGTAGGTCTACTTTACCCTATATTTGTAAACTTTATAAAAGTAAGAAACTAATTTTACACATTCTAAAACTCTACTTAATCAATATACTTATATATTAGGCCTTAATTTTGCTTATTAAAAGCTCAAAAGTACTTTGAAATAACAATTTAAAATCTCAAAAATATAAAGTGCGAAAATCATACCCTATTTACTAATTCTTTTTATAATTTTACAAATTTTCATTATAATATATCATACAAATGTAGGCATGATCAATTAATTCGTAATTATGTTAATTTCATTTACGAGTAAAACTTTTTATACAAGACTATGTCTTTTTTACAATACATCAGGCATCAACTTAAAAATTAGGTATCGCAACTACAACAAAATGTACCAGTTTTCTTTAAAATAAAGTTTTTACAATCCTACTTCTTAAGTTTTTACAATGTTTTTTACTAAACATTTTGTGGGTCTATTTGACCGAAGTTTTGTAAACCTTAACTACAAAACTAAAATTTTAATTTTACGTATTTTAAATCTCTATCTAATCAATATATATATATATATATATATATATTAGGCCTTGAATTTTGACTAATAACACCTTAAAAGTACTTAAATATAACAAAATCAAATCTGACAAATGTATACATAAAAAACATTAACTATTTTTTCTCTTTACGGAACATATAAAACTTAAAATTATTTTTGATATATCAAGATAAGAGGATAGTTAAAAAAAATTAGTTTTAATTATATAACCTCAAACTCTTTTATAAGTCACATTCTCTAATAGACACAAAAAAATAAAAAAAAACTAATATGACTAAATTTTTAAAAGTACTTTAAGATATAAAAATAGCAAGCTATTCCACAAATTAATTTTTAACTAAGTAACCTCACATTCTAAAGGTTCATCTCATCAACTAATTAAGTTATTAGGATTTAATTTGATTACTAAAGCTTAAATCCATTTTAAATTCAAAAAATGTTTCCAATAGTATGTGAAATAAAAATCTAAACCAATATAGCTCATAAGCCTAAAATTATAATCATTTAAGCATATTATCTAATATAAACTCAATTAACCATTTACAGTCTATTTAGTCTATTTGACAATAAGCATAATCATCATTATATGATTATCTATCTCAATCTTTTGCAAACTTTGTATCAACTACTATGACACTTTTATGATAAATTTAGTTAACTAATTACTATAAAATGTACATATTAGGCCTTAAATTTCACTTTCAACATCTGAAAAAAAAAATTAAAACAACACCACAAAATATTACCAAGGTAATTATGAAAATCATATGTGAAATTTTAATATTAATACTTCATAAGATAAAAAGATTTCTTCATTTTTAATTGTTTGACCTCAATATTGCAAAGTGTTACATGGGTAAGAATAGTCTTCACTTTATAACTGTTTAACCTCAATCATATGCTAAATTTTTGTAAAACACTCTAAAAATTTTATAATGAATTAAGATAATCATTAGTATTACTTTGTACTCATATGTTTAAATAAATTGTCTTAGAAAGTCTTCAAAAATACATCAAATCGAATGGTCAAAAAATCATTAAACATGACCTTGAAGAAAATAATTACACACATATATTGCTAATACATAATGCTGTATAATCTCTTTTTATAGGGTATTTATTTGAAAGTAAGTAAAATAGTTTCACGTGCTTTATTTTCTATTACAAAGTTTCATGGCATGTTATAGTAAGTTATTTAAGTCTACCCAGATATTTACTAAATAATAATGTGTCCTTTTTACCTTTGTTTATGAGTTTTAATACAAATGACTCTCAATTATATTCAATTTAATAAAAGTCATCAACTATATCAGAATCATCCATAAAATGAGAATGTTGATCAATGATGTGAACTGTAAAATGGAAAAGAAGAAAATGCCTACATTTACTTAGATAATAGAATATTGATAAAAAGTTCATTCAACGGTTAATAAGTAAATAATATATATATATATATATATATATATATATATATATATATATATATATATATATATATATATATATATATATATATATATATATATATATATATATATATATGTGTGTGTGTGTGTGTGTGTGTGTGTGTGTGTGTGTTTGATTTCTTGAATGTGTAAGCTTACTTTTTTTTGGTACAAAACTAAAATTTGTACTAACATTACTTTAAAATAGAGTAAAATTATAATTTGATGTGCAATAATTGACTATTTATTGCATGCTTTACTTTTTGAATGCTTTATTTTGTATGTTTTAATATTACTATTATTAGTAATTTTGAGTTTATAAAATAATTGAACGATTATAAAACTATATGCGAATGTCCCCATTTACAAATCTAAATTCGAAGCCAGTAAAAATTTTATAAGACACAAAGTTTGTTTTTTCTTGTTGGTATATGTGTAAGTACGATAAGCTAGGCATGAGTTAAAATTTTTCTCCATTTGACATTTCTTTTACTCAAATCACATAGTAAAATATTATTTATAGCAATACATGTTACGTAATGATTAAAAGAGGATATAAAGAATTAGAAAATTAGAATGTTCGTGAAAACTAAATACATTTTTACTTTTAGAGTAATTTTAGATACCTTGATATAATATATTAGCATAGTAATGTACCAAAGTGAGATAAATTTTCAGTATTCTACATAATTTTTATTAATATGATTCTAATCGTATTAAGTAGTGACTTTTTGATTCATAAAATTTACATTCATGAGTAATCTCAATAATTATGATTTATTACGTATATATGCATCGATGCAGCGAAAGTCATTATATTTATTATTATTTCAATTTAAAGCATTGTTAACTATATTATAATATACAATTAATGAGAAACAAATTGTATCTCAAACCGACCAAATTACGTCTCTACCCGTGCATTTGCACGGATTCATTAGCTAGTATATAGAATTGGCTTCTGATGCTTTGACAAATGAGAAATGGCATCAATTTAAATGGAATATACTGTCAATTATCACAGTATATTTTAACTCAATGTTATGAGTGTCTTTAATACTCTTTGGAGGGGGGGGGGGGGGGTCATTTCAACTCCCTATTATGGAGTGTGATTATTCATACCCTCATTTCTCGTTACGAAAATTATATCTTGTCACTAACATACTTTTTGGCGACAAAATGAGAGCGTAAAAAACATCAATATAGAACGCGAAAATAAACATTTCCTTTCTACAACTAGACATGAATAGCGTAGGGAGACTTTAAAGTTAGAGATATACTTTCCGAACATGTTAATTTGGGCAGAGACCAAGCAAAGAATCTAGTATTCCTAGCTACGTAACTAGCCCATGCCCCCCTCAATGGTTACGGAACAAGTACCTCTCCTTGAACAGAGCTTTGCCCGCCGCCGCAACGGAGAGACAAGGAATTGAACTTTTGTTGGGACAAATCATAGGACAAAATACTAGATTCCGATAACCGGCGAGGCGCCGGGCAATATCAAGCAGTACGTCAAGTCCCATGTCTTGTAACCTTACACCATTTGGTCCAATGAACAGCGCATTAAGGTCATTCCAAATATCGTCGATCGATATGGACATATAACATATTTCCGGACAAGCCATGAAAATCCTTTCTGCCACCGTCATGAACATGTACCAAACAGTCTGTTATAACCCAGTTTTTATAGTCGCGCAGCATCAAACAAGTAGAATGTCAAGAGTGAATTTACAGCTTCGTCAGGTATTCGGACCTCGTAAGTTTGTAACCGTCACCATTGTTGCAACTAACATGCATCTTGTCCAGGAAATAGTATGATACATAAAGGCGCAATTCCAGATTTTCAAGTACTAATCATGAAGTATATCTCACTTAACTCAGCAAAGTTCGTGCCCGTTGGAACTTTTAATATATTGTAGTTGATAATGCGACAAGTTTTCTTTAAATACGCTAACAAAAGTACTAGAAATACCGCAAAGATATGTAGATACCGTTAAAAACTACATCTATTCGAGAATAATGTTGATCTAAACGAGAACGATGATCAACATGGCAAATGGCACCTAATTTCACTATTTCACTCACAAACTTTGAGCACCAAGGTTCAAATTACCGGTTTCAAATTAGATGATTTAGCATAGTACCGTCACTAGTTACAACCATACAATGTAATTGGGTTACCAGCGTCCAGAATAAATCTTCGACCTACTGAAAAAGGTGGTTGTCACGTGGAGGCTCGTCTTGAGAATGTTAATTAAGCATCGAGAAGATAATTAAAGTCTACCACTCAACTGTTTAAGCTTAGTTGTCTCTGCACTCATTACCGACTGATTTCAACTAGCTAGCTTCTTTAATAATGACCACCTGGTAGGCATATAAACCTTGAGAAGGAAAACTTTGCTTATTTGTTTGATGAAGATGATGCATAAGAAGAGAAAGAACAAATAGTATTACATTAATCTGATTTAATAACAACCATATACCGGTACCAGTATATATGAATTACAAGTAAAACAAAACAAATTAGACTCCAGGTAGAAGCAAAGGCTAAATTGTGCCTTTCCTATTTAACACTAAGGTTAGTGCAACAATGGAATCAGGAAGTCTAAGAGGCGGAAGGTGTAACGTGATGCACCCAGATGGCAGAAAGAGCCAAACCAAGGGTGAGACAAGGCCATATCTTGTTCAAAACCACACTGAAGTTAGTCCCTCCTATACTGTGACGATCAACAAACCAGACTTTGTTTGCACTTCCACTTTTCTTCATCTTCCTGATCATCTTGGTAGAGCAACCCTCTTCTCTTGTATTTATAGCTCTACCAGCAGCAAATAAGCCGATATCTCTCAGCTTCTCATCCTCCATGCTCTCTCCTAGGTATATGCAGTATGTTAGAAGGAGCGCAATTATGCTGACTATGGGGCTCCCCATTTTCCTCCATGGCTTCAAAGATTCGGCAACTCGAATGAACTTTTTTCTTGCGAATGCCATAAACTTGTCCAGGAATATCCTCTTCTTAGGTCTTGATTGAGAATCCGCTATTGGCATCTGCATGTTATGCATCATAACTGGATTCATATGGACCTTGACAGTCTCTGAAGGCATTATTTGATGAAAATATGTCTTGGAAACCTGACGGGTTGAAACAAACAATCCATGATTTATTTCAACTTTCTCATAAACTTCAAAGTTCGGATTAGTTGAAAAGTCATCCAAATCGCCATCATCTAAGAAGCTGTCATTTGGGTTGTCACTGGCAAATCTAAGTGATGAGAGATTATTTGCTTCTGTGTCGTTGAAATCATTGAAGTTGTTGTGTTGGCTGGTCCCTCCTGCAATAGAATTTTTTTGATTAACGAACAAAAGAATGATTAATAAAGAGGCGTCAATATGGGAATTAAGGCCAAGGCAGGAAGTATAAGTTCTAACTGTCGTACCTTGGACCTCATTTTCCTCTCTTTGGAAACTTGAAATATTTTCTATTGGGATTGTGTTGAATTCCTCCAAAAAAGTCTGTCAAGTACAAGGGTTTCAAACTTAGGTTTCCATTTACTCCAAAAGAAATATGACTATACAACTGTCATTGCAACCTTTTAACTAGTCAAATTTCATGCCAATTTATGTGGTCTAGTTGAATTGTTCTAATCATAGTAGATCACATGGTGCGTAAATACCTTCTCTAGATCTTTGTTCGACATTCCCACCCATCTCAAGTTCTCAGCTGCTCTCTCATTTTGGAAAGGTTCGTTGAAATCACCAATGTCTATGGACCTCGTGTTGTGATCTTCCCTTAATTGCTCCATAAATCTAAAAGAGCTCATTCCTTGAATTTGGTTGCTATGAGGTTGAAAGGAGAAATCATCACGAGGAGCATAGTTTCCACCCCATGTGTCCTGATTTAACAGTTCCTGAGAAGCTTGAGCAACTGAAAGGATTTCCTGCAAAATATCCTGTTGACCATTCGTCTGTCCTCGCGTCGAATTCTGTTGTGGCATGCTTGAACCAACGAATCCAGCTTGTGGAAAATCTTGCACCTGTAACGGAGGCAATGAGAGCCGATGCTGCAACCTTGCACATTCCAATGCTATGTCAACCTGAGTACCAATGGAACAATAAGCATTCCTTGTCATATGTGAAAAATATGGGAATACAAGTTGGCTAATTTCCGTGTACTTTTCATTTTGTTATCGTAGCTGAATTTAGAGTACAAAAGTGATATATTTTCGAAAGACAAAGTTGTTTCCCTGTAGTCCAACATGATGAGAGAAAAATTCCACGTGATAACAATTAACAGGCAAACAACTCTATTCATCACAAATAAGTGCTTTTTTAATGATGGCTTTAACGTATGATAATCATTCTATCCTTTCTTACCTTTGATGGGAGATTTGGAACGGTCCCATAATCCGGAAATGACGTATTTGTAAAGCTCAAGGCCTCTTCTGATAAATACTGCATCCATTTCCCGTCACTTGTACCACTGATATTCTGTGGAGATCCATGAACATTCACGCTGGGTGAGCAAGTAGCTAATTGCATTTGATAATCAGAACTCTCCATATCTTCACATCTCCCATCAGAATAAATGTCGATGTTGGATGAATGATCGCTTGCTGTGGTGGCATAGTGATCTACAACCTTTGGGCCATTCAAACTCTTCTTGAACACGCGGCATAGTGCATATGCATCCTGCATCTTTTGGTGCCATATATCAATGCAATGAAAACGGGAAAATGCCGCTTAAGTTCAATGAAGTTTTGTCATTTTAGTTCCTAATTCTTGTGCTAATGTTTGGCTTAATTGCAAGGATTTCAGGTGGAAAGATTCCCATAAATCTTGTTTGAGATTGCTATGAGCTAAAATGCTAGATGTGCCCTTCGACATGAATAGATGTAGAAATCAAACAAGGAAAGATGTGGTATTGCACCTGTAAGCCGGAGGCAGTTTCACATTCTCTCTCATCTAACCGGTATTCATGCATAACCCAGTCGCTTCGAGCCCCATGTGGCGCTCTCCCTCTGTAGTACACTAGGGTTTTCTTCATTCCAACGGCCCGTGTTTGAGAATTCACTTTCCGATCCTTCCCTGTTGCCTTCCAGTATCCGGCTTTAGTTGCACGATTAGTTCTTGATCCATTAGGGTATTTGCGGTCTCGTGGACTAAAGAAATACCATTCAAGATCTTTGCTTGGTAATAGAGATTTCCCTGTTACGTTATCCATTAAAATTTTCAGTATGTAAACCTCATGGAATATTTCAATAGCCCTTCCTATTTAGAGTAAAATGCGTAAAGAAAATCATGCATGGATCACGTTCTTCATCCTCACGGATGATATTTGTTTGTTTCTCACGTCATTCCATGCTTGCATATGCAGTTTATGAAACACCAGATGCTTATACACGGACACACACATCAACATGTATACTTAAGGTTCTGGTTTCTTTGGAAAATCTGACAGTAATCGTCATTTCTCAAACACGTGACAGAGGAATGGGTGAAGCTGATCCACGCCAGAAAGCGAAAAAGAAAAGGAAAAAAAAGAAGTTGGAAGTGATCATATATAGATAAATCTGGAGGACAAAGCAATCATGTTCCTTTTATCTTGCTTTGTGACTTCAATCTATCACCCAAGTAAACATCTTTATGTTCTTAACTAATAGGAACTCAAAAGATGTAGGGACATGCCCAATGTAGCTTAAACAACTTCTTTTATCAGTGGGAACACAATAAATTAAGACGGTATTTTGGATATGCTGTGCTAAATCTTTACAAGATTTGACTGATAAAGCATGTTGAATGCACATAACTAATATTTCCCGAACCACTACATATGATTGATTGAACCAAAGAAAGGTAAAGCACGCGTAGGCAAAATTAAGGAACGTTAAACGGGTGCTTCTAATTTTCATGCACACACCTTTGACAAAAAGAGGAATAAAAAGAACAAATAGAACCTCCTTTGGCCTTTAAGTTTCACCATATGCTCTTGAAGCTACATAGAGTATGCTTGAAGATGAGCCTTCAGTTCTTACTATTACATAGGAAAATAAAATGCCATAAAACTGTGAACCTTATGTCGCATTTCAAATCGATGAACGGTAGTAAGTAATTATAACATTCAAAAATGAAAACAAAAATGGTTCTGTAAGGTGCGGGTGTTTGTGATTTCATATTCTAGAAATGAATGGAAAAAGGACTAAATTCTCGTTATTATACCTTTCTTGGTGTACACTTTCTACTCTTTGGGAATTAAGTCTTTTTATTTCTTAATTTTCTTAAACAGCTTGTAAGAATATATGTTAACTAATGGTTCATCACCAAAGATGAACTGGTTAGCAACCTAACATAAGAGTTGGATACCAAATTAATAGACATGAGTGAATCAATTCGTTCACTGTGTTTAGGGTCTCTGCCTCACTGCGTTTGGTCACAGGTTACCCTTTTTGCCTACAATGAAAACAGCGTAAGAAGTAGAATGAAATTATACCTGGCAAGTCCCATGGTTCACACTTGTAAAGATCAACTTCAGGGATGACCTCAAGCTCGATCTTACGGCCATTGATCTTCCTCTTAAGATAGTAAGCTACGAGTTCCTCGTCAGTGGGGTGGAACCGGAAACCGGGAGGCAATGAAACCGGCGCCATCTCTTTCTACTTTGGAAAGTCTTCTGTTTGATTAATCAATATGGACCAGCAGGCAGCAGCTAGGCTTGCACCCAAAAAAAAAAACAAGGGAGACCAGCGCTTCTAAAATCCAGAACTATACAACACTGCCACAATAATAGGATACAATTGGTCACGAACTTTCATAAGTAAACTTGACTTACTACAGCTATTCATGAAGAGTACATATATATGCACATAAAAATCTGCATATGATTGCATACTATCAAAAGAAAAGAAGATCATCATGACCCATATATTGTATTTGTCTATGTGTGTACTGTGTGTATGAGAGAGAGAGAGAGACCTGAAGCAGAAGAAGGTCCAAAGGAGAGACAGGGATTCGAGAGGGAAATGCAACTAGGCTGAGAAAAGAGAGGGAGGGAGAGGGTGAGGAGTGGAGGCCTGAATTAATGGGGTTTTGATGAGAAAGAAGAGAACAAAAAGAGGAAGGGAAGGGAAGGGGGGGCAAAAAATAAAAAGCAAATGGGAGGTTGCCACCCCCTCTACCCTCACCACTTTATCTTTAAATTTGTTTATTCACATCAAATGATGCCCCCCCCCCCCCCCCCCCCAACCCAATTAATCTTTCTTCTCAAGCCCCCCCCCCCTCTCTCTCTCTCTCTCTCTCACACACACACACGCTAATTATAATACAATAGGTACGTATGGACATGCATATATATATATATATATATATATATATATATATAGTAGTAATGTTTCTCTTTCTTTCTCTCTCTCAAATGATCCCATACTTTGATCTTGTGCTTTCTTGGAATCTGAGCCTTCACGTCCACGTGGTGCTCGTTCATTGGATGCATTGCCGACTCTCATGCTAGTTGTCATGAAGGATTCCGAGTGTCTACGTTAACGAGAAACCGTTGTGGGAAAACAGGTTGGCGGCGTTCCTAACCGCAGGAGGACGTCCGATCCCTTTCTCATACATTCGAATCGCCGTTGCACCGACAAAACTTCATTGACCGAGCTGCCTTGTATCAGTTACATTTCCATTTTTTTCTCAAACCCTACTGCTAAGTTCACCTATTAATTAGATCATTCCCTTGATATATCAGGACATGCCATGTTTTGTCACCTTCAGTATTTATTCATGCTCGTCTGGAAATGTTAGCTTCTAGATACCTAAAGATAGCCAACTGTTACTTACTCTGTCCTAAGCTCAAGCTCCGACTTGAGCCTTATAACCATGTTTCCTCATTTACGAGAATAGGGTTGTAGAACGGACAAATTAATTAAAACCGCTTGAATTCGGCTCTTACGATAATTACTCGATCGTTCAGAAACTTATTCAATTTTGGTTCATGATAAACGAGCCAAGTTTGAAACAATTATGAACCTTTTAATTAACTTATTGAGCTCACGACATACATAACAATTACATCCCAAGTTAATCGGGCTTAACCTTTTTCATCACAGTTTGGATCTCAACAAGTTTTGTAAACCACTCATTGGCAACCTCTTGCCTACACAACACGAGCATTCCTAGTTCTGGGCAAGAAAATCATTTGTTTGTCTACCTTAAATAACTATTCAATTAACTCTGGACAAGAACATTTTTTGAGATATCTGAGGCGCGTAAAATTAATTACATTAACAGAACGCATTCTTATGTGTTTTAAAATTATATTTTCTTATAAAAATGCTATTAAGATAACATAAAGACACACAATATTCCGCGTTGTCATCACGTACCAAAGTTTATATCTCGATGATTTTGGACTCAGCTTAACAAAGTTTGAGTGCATATATTTTCTTCTTTTTGACTCAACGTAAATGGAATGCTACGAACTGCCAATCATGGTCAGAATGATGAACTTTTGGCGTGGAATTGACGGGATGGGGTCCAGCATTTCTCACAAGTGGGGCCAGCTTTGGCCACGTGAAACAAAAAAGGTCTCCACGTGGCAAATCAGGATCACTTGTTGCAGTCGTCCTTTGCCATATGATGAGATGATATGATAGTAGTATTTGGTATCCCTTCTCTCTCTTCGTACTTTTCCTTTTCATCAATCCATCTTTTGGTGCTTTTCCCCTTTTGCTGGTCTTTGTTTTCTTCTTCTTCTTCTTCTGTAAACTAATCATATTCCCCCTTAGAAGAGCATCAACTGTTTGCGTAAAAGTTTCATGCGAAAGCAATATAAGATTATTAATTGTGTTTTTAAAATATTTATACATCATGTAGCGTCCATGTTAAGAAAATAGTTATAATTTCCTCTGAATTCTGTAACTAAATTAACTTACTGCAACCTGAGATTATTCATGCAAGACATGATAATCGGATTGATTATAAGTTCCGCTAGACAGAGTTATGATTCTTACGCGATATCTTAAGTAAAATATCTTGTTTCTGGGCTACACAAAAAAGAAAAAAAGGATTTTTATGGGATGTTAAAGTAGGTGTATCGAACTCAAAACCGTGCTTAAGAAGAAATTTGCTAGGTATAATCGATCTCAATCTCTATGTATAGTCGATGTGAGAGAGCGCTCTCACGCATACCGTAAAATATGAGGTAATTACAAGTCCCAATCAGAGTAAAGTAGACTCTCATGCACGCATAGCGTAAAATATATGATGTAGCAGGTATGGCCTAACTTTGATACCGTACTAAAGTCTGATATTCAGCTCAATTAAGAGCATGCTCAAGAGGAGGACATGTCTATCGTGTATAAGAACCGATCTCCATTTCCATGTATAGTCGACATGAGATTTTAACAAACAAAGTGCTTATTGCTTACTGCAAGCTAGCATATACTAATTTCCAATTTGATGACCAATCATTGGATGCATTTGCCAGCTAAACAGTACCTCACTCCAAATGAGAAAAGAACATATACGTAGGACAGTGACGCAAGCATAAGTTTTGTGATTACAAAATTAGCAAAAGCATTAGCTTAATATATTGATGGCACAACCATTCTGCAAATGCCTGCCGAAAGGGTGCCCCCTCAGTGCTTCTTTTTGTGGTTTGAATGCTCAAAACGGACGTCACGTGAATCCACAACCCTAAAGAGAAACACAGGATGAAAAGAAAAATAATATTATTACGTATGAAAAAGGAAAGTATTAATTCATTAACATCAGTTACAGATTATATAAATACACAAACACAAAAAAGCAAGCCCTTGTTTTAGCCCTATATATAAAATTATTCCCCCTGTTATAACGTCTCTGCATACTGTCTACCAATCAACAATCATTTTGGTCTACAAGATGTCACGCAAATGAAAAAGCTTGTGTAGGTATTGACTAGGGCTCATGACTACGTCTGGTGTCTTTGAAGGAAGAAGCCACAAACAAACACATATCCTTAAATTCGGTATAGATAAGTCGAGGGTCGTGGATGGGCTTCCTCGCCAGCAACAACTCATGTTGCATTTCAGAAGACAATCACTGTTCATGTCTATTTACGACTACGCATCTTGGATTTTCTATACGATGCGATAACTTTAGGGGTAGATGCAAAGGACTATCGATTTGTGTTCTTTCGATGAAGACACGCGGTTGAGAATGATCATGAGTTGAAGAGATCATTAAGTTTCCTTTTTGAGCAAAAGAAAATACTTGAATTGTTAATTTATTACATTTGTGTAAGTAGTGACAATGATCCATCACAAAACAGTGGTAACAGATTGTTGCCAATGAACTTTAGCGACAATTTTTTTGTCACTAAAGTTGATTGGAGTAAATAAAAAAAGGGGATATTCATGCGATGGCGAGCTGGATACACATTAGCCCTAGACTGGTCCATATCGGCATTTGGGCCAAAAAATTTCAGTAGTCTAGACCAGTTGGTCCCAACTTCAACATGTAAATGGAAGTTTGCCCTGTAGAGTTAAGAAATGCATTCTAGCAGAGGGTCCACCGTTATTGTACTAACCAAGAAGACGGTGCACCATTACGCTTAGGATTAGTTTGACAAATTTTTTTTTTTTAATTTTTAAAGAGCAACTTAATTTTAATTTTTTTACAAAAATAAGTGGGTGTTTGATAACCCTTTTTTTTTAGTTTTTTTTTTTTTTTTTGTTTGGTAACCCTTTTATTTTAACTTTTTTTTGGGTGGTTTGCGATGGCGGTGGTGGGACGTAGCGGTGGTCGACGGTGGTGGTGGCTGCCGGCGGTGGTCGCTGGCGGCCAGAGGTGGCTGCCGGCGACCGGCGACCGGCGGTGGCTACCGGCAGTCGCCGACGGTGGTTGCCGGCCGCCGGCAGTCGCCGACGGTGGTCGCCTGTGGCCGGAGGTGGCTGCCGGCAGCCAGAGGTGGTTGCCGGCGATGTCTGCCGACAATCGCTGGCGGTGGTCCCAGTGGCCGGAGGTGGCTGTCGGCGATCGGCGGTGGTGGCCTGAGGTAGCTGCCGGTGGTGGGAGGGTGGTGGTGGTGGTCTAAAAAAAAAAACCAGTTTTTGGAGTTTTTTTTTACTCTTCAGTTTAAAAACTGGTTTTTTAAATTAGAGAAGGAAAAAAAATGGTTACCAAACGCACTTTTTTTTTTCAATTTTCAAAACTGAAAAAAAAAAAAGGAAAAAAAAACCGCGTCAAACGTGGCCTTAGGCTTAATAGCCCTGCAATCTGTTAAGCAAGAAAATATAACCAGAAGGAACCGAAAAAATAAAAAAGATAGGGAAATGTACTACTTCGCCAAAGTGTCACATTGGTCACTCGACTTTTGCTTGTGGCCTACCGGGAGAGTTGTCAAAGGGCCGAGCGGCCCGCTAGCTTGCCCAACTCGGGCCCATTTCTGGCCTGGGCTGCCCCGGCCCCTGGATGAACAGTGGCGGCCCTATATATTAGGGCTTTAGGCCTGGGCTTGGACCAGGCTAGAAAATCCAAGAAAAAAGCCTGGGTCAGGCCCGGCCCGAACTAGCCCAGATCCACCATTTTCAAATTTAGATTTTCCCCCCATTCCCCCCAACGGTTTTATTCCCCTTTTTTCCCCTAAATTTCACTTTTACCCCCCCCCCCCCAACAGCAAAATAATGGCTAGTTTGGGAGGTATTTTGGTCTAACTTAATTTTTTCAACTCTTTTAAAGGTTTTTACACTCTTACCCTCCCCAACAACTATAAACGGATAGTTTTTAGAGATATTTTGGTCTTTTGTGAAGTTTAAAAAATTTATAAATTTACACCATTTCTCTCTAATTTTTCACACCAATCTTCTTACTCTCTCTTATATAAATATTCTACATTTCTACAAGCTTTACTACTATTTCCCTCTCCAATTACTACTCTTACTAATTACTACTCTCATTTACTAATTAGTACTCTTGCTAATTATTACTCTTGTTTACTAATTACTACTCTTGCTAAATTCTAATTACTAACCATTCCTCTTATTAATTTGTTACTCTCTAATTCTTTTATCTAGTAATTAGTAATTAGTGAATTTATATTTATCAATTACTATTACTAAATTCTTTTTAATTACTAACTCTCTCCAATTTTGAATTACCCTCAGTGATTCATTTGTTACTCTTTAATTCTTTTAATTGTTATTTCTAATTACTAATTACTGCTCTTATACTTGTGTATTTAGTTACTCTTATTAATTTTATTTTCCAATCTAGTAAAAAAGTTTAGCGTCAAATATGACTGGATTACTGAAGAAACTGAAGCGTGGATCATCATCACGAAAAACATCATCATCATCACAAACACCACCACCACCACAAGCGCCAGCACCACGGCCATCACAAACACCAATCCAAGCACCACCACAACCATTCGTTCCTGGACGAATGAGTACAGGCTGTATGATAGATACCCAAGCCAATTGGGAGTTCAATCAAAACATTCCAGATTTTGAATACACGCTTGATCAAGACCCCCCGCATTATAGTCAAGGACGCAGCTCGGTTGGCGAAGCTACTACTCCGTGGCATAATCTTAACCCTATGCCTGGTCATGATGAAGAAGGGCCGAGCAATGCCTCCGGTAATGAGCCAGAAGTCCAAAAGGGAAAAAAAAGAAAGCCGAGTGTTGGAATCATTTTGATGAAGTTATGGTGGACGGCATCCGAAAAGCTCGATGTAAGTACTGTGCTAAATTATTTTCGTCTGGTAGTGGTAATGGACATCTTAACAGGCATTACCCTCAGTGTGCACCTCGACAAGGCCACGTCGAACCTACCCAAACGCAGTTATCTTTTGACGGTAAGTTATTTGTTTATAATCAGCGAGAGCAAAGAGACGGTCTCGCTGAATTTGTTATTCACGATGAACAAGCCTTTTCTTTTGCCGATAATGCTAAGCACTCTAGATATATGAACACATACGTTCAACCTTTGTACAAAAAGGTTCATAGAAACACAACTAGATCTGATGCACTCTGACAATATAATGCTGCTAAAGCACGCCTGATCGATTATTTCGATAATATCATCGCTTTCGAGCTCTTTCCTTTTCCGCATGATGGAATGAACATTGCTAGTATTATATTAAAAGCATGTACCACGTTTAAATTAAAGGATAAGATTATGAGTATTAGTTTTGATAATGCTTCTAACAATACAGCTGCTGTTGATGCTTTAGAAGAGAGCCTCAAACCTGTACTTTCTGGTAAATTATTTCATGTTCGTTGTGTTTGTCATATAATTAATTTAATTGTTCAAGATGGTTTAGCTGCTGCAGGAGATATTCTTGTCAAAATGAGGGGTATGACAGCGTATGTTAATAGTTCGAGTCCGAGAACACAACAATTTAAAACGTTGTGTGTTGAATATAATATGCCTCGCAGGAGAGCAGTTACAGATGTGGTCCACAGGTGGAACTCTACATACCATATGCTTTTACACATTCTGGCATACAGAGAAGTCTATACGCATTTTCTACTAACCTTGTTCCCAGCCGGCTTGCCAACTCAAGAGGAATGGCAGATGGCCACATACCTAGCTGAATTTTTGGAGGTATTTTACACGTCTACCAATTTATTGTCTGGTACGTACTATCCCACCTCTCCTCTCGCTGTAATAGAAATTCTCAAGATGGCTACAATGTTAACAAAATGGAGATATATAGGACCCTTTAAGGAAATAGTAAAAGTGATGGATAAATTGGAATGAATTGCCTGTTGTTTTTGCTGTGGCTACTTGTTTAGATCCTAGGTTAAAGTTGCATGGCGTGAACGTCTCGATACAAGAGATATCGAAATTAATGTGCTACCCACAGAGGACACAACCGCACTCACAGCGAAAGTGAGCAAGACATTTGAGGAACTGTTCAACCTCTATCGTAATTCTGCTGACGTGCGCGGACGAGCTTCATCATCGACTGCTGAGAGGTATTATGCGCCATACCTTAAGGGCTTTGAACATCTAGTAGCAAGACAACTACCAGGTGAAGGTACTTCTAATTCGGCAGGTTCGTCTACTTTTTCCTCTTTTAATGAGATTGGTGTATATTCAAATACTGATCATTATTCTGATTTATCAATGCAAGAACAGGTTAATTTTAATTTGTTAAATTTTTGGAAACAAAATCAAAACATGTATAAAACTTTATCCCAAATTGCACGGGATGTACTGCCAGTGCAAGCCTCCACGGTTGCTTCAGAGTCGGCATTTTCAGCGAGCGGGAGGGTTTTGGATGACAGGAGGAGTCGTCTTAACCCCGAGTCGCTCGAGCTATGTGTATGTTGGAAGGATTATCTTGATGCGAAATACCGCGAGCAAGATAAACCGATTGATGATAGGAAGAGCAGTGACTCGGATATTGAAGTACTTCCGGATGATTAGGTAATTTCTTTTTATTTTCCTTCTCTTAAGTTTTAAGAATAAAAATTTTCACAAAATATAGTTTTTTTCATATATATATATATATATATATATATATATATATATATATATATAATAAATTTTTACAAGCAAGATATATATTTTTTCGTATATATAAAAAAATAGGTAACTTCGCCTGTTTGTTTACAAGCAGCCGGTCCCAAGCCCGGATAAAAGGAGGAGGGCCTATGAACACATTTATCTTCAATGTATATGACTTATAATAAAATAAAAGGATAAAGATTAGGTTCATTAAATTGTGAATATTAGACATGTCTAGAGTGTATGAAAGAAGAAATTTAAAATTGAGAGATGTAAATGAGAGAGAGAGAGCAATTTGCTTACATAATAATAAGAATCTTAGTCATAGTACTACATTACAATTTGCTTAAATAATAACAAAAATTACTGTAATTAAAGCCTTTACTTTAAATAACAAGAAAATGCAAAAAAAAAAATTTGGCCCGGGCCCGGCCCTAGATATTGGGCCTAGGGCTAGGACTTGGACTGGACCCAAATTTCCCCCCAATCTGGCCCGGCCCGTTTGGCGGCCCCACTGGCCCTACCCCAACCCGTTTTGTTGGAGGCCCGTTGGACTTGGGCTGGGCCGGGCCATGCCCGGCCCATTTGACACCTCTAACTGGTAATTGGGCTCATCGATGGTCCTTTTGCAAGGAACATGAGAACTTGACAAGTTTAACGTTAAGAGAGGCTTGCTAGGAATATGTCATTCATCTTAACCGTATAATCAAGATCATTAGATTCTTACAATAGCGTAAACATAAGATCAATAGGGTATCGAACTAACCGGTATCGAAGGAAGCCATAGATTACCAAGAGTTTCATTCCGGTGATAAAAGAATGCTAAGATGCAGAAGCGAATGTATTCCCTTTGGTATTGATCTTCACTACTCTTCGCTATTCTTGATAATGGAATAGAGTTGTGTATTTTTCATTAGTCTAGGAGGCAAAAAGTAGCCAAATATTATGATCCTTAACGTCCAAGAAAAAATCAAAATAGTGAAATCAACCCTAAACTTGTCTCAATCGTCCATCAAAATGAAGAGATTAGGGTCTATAAGCCTTTTATAAACGAAATTATTAGTGTATTGAATGATAAAATTAAATAGGTCCATAATGTTATTTTAGCCGATTTAGTTAATTAATGTGGAAGTCAAATAAATAGTCAATATCAGTATGACCTGTTAGGCCACTTAATTAGATTGGACTGATCAAATCTAACATTCTCTCACTTGGCCAAGGATTATACTTAGGTTAACTTCATGAGGTTCGACATAACAAAATTTAACAAGACATCCCGTAAGTTAAGCCAAATCTAACAAAAATACTAAAACTGGTTAATCGAATATAGTATCTGTGTCTCTCGATGCCACACAGAACCATTCTCCGGTTACAATCTCGGAATTTTTTCCAACTATAACAGTCAAATAGCTTAATAGACATGAATTGCATCGTCCATAATAAATAATAATACAAACGAGTTCCTGTGATCATATCCTTACATCAGTGTTTGTTTCAAAATACTTCAAGTGAACAGACCATAATTATAATATCTAGAATCCAAAACAAAAGATGATCATGTAAATAAATGTCTCAAATTAAAATCCCATCAACTATAAGGAAATGCAATCAACCAAACTCATGCTAACAACATGTTCTCTAAAGAGACTGGGTGGTAAGCCTTTGTCATGAGATCCGCTAACATAGAAGTCGTACTGATATGTTGTAAAGACGATATGCGATTCTTAATTATTTTCCTTACAACGACGTACTTAATCTATAATCTCAAAGGTGTCTACACACCCTACATAATGGTAATCAAAATAACCAATAAACTCAAGGTTATCTGACTTCCTATAGGTAAGCATGCAATCTTTAGTACCATATAAGTAGCACATTATTTTTTTTGCTGCTTTCCAACGACTCATTCCTGAGTTTATTTGGTAACATCTAAGCATGCCAACAACATATGCTATACACACTACAAGAAAATGGACTTTTAGCGTTGAACTTTTTTGTCGCTAAAAGTCCATTTTCCATTGATAAAGCCTTTTAACGATGCATTGTCTATCGCTAAGCCCGTTGCCATAAAGGCCGTCGCTAAAAGATTGGCGACGAAAATTGATAATCCGTCACTTTTGTTGATAGAAATAAATTCTTTTACTGACAGAATATTCTGTAGATAAAAGTATTTTTTTAATATTTGTAATTTCTGCAAAAAAATGTAAAAAGGACTTTTGGCAACGGAACTTTCGTCGCAAAAAGTCCATCACTAAAAATTCTTGGTCGTGAAAATTCGTAGCTAAATGTCCATGGTTAAAAGAAAAGACCTTTTAGAGACAGAAAATCCGTCGCTATAATTTGAAATCTTTCACGATATATTTTCGTAGCTAAAAATCATCTATGATTTGTTCAAAATACTTATGGCGACATAATGTCGTCGCTGAAAGTCCATCAGCAAAAATTGTAAAAAGGCTGTTTTGCAATTTGTTTTATGTTTTAAAATTCCAAACTTGCTTCCTGTAATTGAATTCACACAAACAAATAATTCAACTAATACATAGAAAATTAACCATAACCAACCAATCTATCGACAATTTCATTCTTTAAACTAACATCCATTCTTTATCAAATTTCAAGTCATACAAATAAGATTTAAGTCACACATCATATAATTAACATGCAATACTAACTTTACTAAATATACTAGATCACATAGTACATATTCCAATGTAAAATTCAACTGTCATCGAAACAAAAAAAATACAAAGGGAGCAAATACTGAAAGAAAATTAAAAGTCTGTCAGAAACTGCTGCAATTGTTACTGTTACTTCACCCATCAAGAAACTTTAAAATTTGAAAGAAAAAAGTATAAAATCAAGCAAAATTGCTTCAATGTATACAAATCATTACAATGTGAAACAGAAGGAAACGTTGGGTCTAACATCCAACTGAAAATGTACAAACCCCAAGAGCCTATCCATAAAGGTATTGCTTTATATGAACATGGCATTCAGCAGCACAAATGAGTCTTATTTTTGACAAGTTAGTGAAACAACTGCAACTAGTTTTAGAGCCCAACTATCTCCATATGTAATAGTAGTGCGCACATAAAGTTCCAAGAATGTAACAATTTATTCACGAGCTTCCAACTTCGCGTCATTGTATCTTGCTAAGAGTTACAATTTTTAGCAACAACAATGGAGCATATTCATGTGGAAACTGGAGTTGGGGGTATCTTGCTTGAGGTTTTGGCTATGAGAGTTGATCTATGCATTTTGAACTTAAGAATCTTGTTATCTTTAAGAATCTGGCGCAATTCACCATCTATTAGTCAGCTTGGTTTACAGCAAATTCTGCTATGACAGACAATAACGCCATGATCGTCGCTCAGTAGATTAAGGTGTGATCATCCCATTATATCTATAGAGCTTTCACTTCAAAGTGTATAAGACTTGAAATAAATACAATGAATAAACTGCACTAGGTTTGTATCATAGCAAGAGAACAAGGAGAAAACAAACTGCTGATAACCAGTTATCATAAAGCGAACTAATGGTCCTTTAGTTGAGTCCAGAAGCTGGCCCTTCAATGATGAGACATATTTATGGTCCTTTAGTTGAGATATAAATTGAACATACATAAAATAATACAGTAACTAACACTTCACATTATATATGACAGGCCTCTCATAATTCACATTATTATAACAGGCCTCTACTTCATAATGCAACTTATGTAAAAAAAATTCCTATATACTTCCTACTATTAACAAAAATGCTTCATGATAACCAAACAAGCTCCTAGTAAAGAATTGGAACCAAAAGTACATTTCAAACTCCCAAAGAGCTAAATATAAGTTCAGATCTATGCATCTTTTAGGTCAAACATGAATATCTTGAAAAAAAGAAAAAGAACATAGATTTATGCAGGGCGAATGAACCTAATGATGTCATTTTATTTAAGCAGTTTTGGCACTAAAATTTGGCTGGTAAGGACTAGACCAAGCAAATGCTCTCTGAAATTGGTTTGTTAACATAAAAATTTCATTCTGGTGCTGCTTGTATTTTCTTGTAGTAGAGAAATGGAAATTAAGAATGAAACAAGCTAAAAAGGCAGAATTTTATAATAGGGTCATTCTTTTTTAAAGACATTATCATTTCTAGGAGAACAGAGATCCACATCTTAATTTATCTTTTTCTGGATAATCTCTCAGCTTGTTGCAATACAATCAAGAAGATAAAGGTTTAAGAATCCATGTGTTGTGTGCTACTTCTACTTTTACTGTTACTGCCATCCTTCCCCCCATAAAAAAACATACATAAAGTTTAAGAAATCAGGAAAGGAGGGTGAATACATACCAAAATGGTGTCATGACAAAATGGTTGGCCGATGGAGTCCTCATCGTCGTCGTCAGTAGAGGGATGTTGGCCAATGCCGTGGAGTCCTCGTCATCGTCGTCAGTAGAGGGATGTTGGCCGGTGCCGTGGAGTCTTTGCCAATCATTAGCCTCCATCGCCGGCAATGGCGATGGCGGACGTGGCAGCGACGCGGTGGATACATTGTTTGGACTGAGTCGGAGTTGGGCGGCAGTAGCGTCAGAGTGGGGCAGCAAGGTAGGGGTGGCGAGGGGTAGGGATGGCGTCGAATGTGGGCGGCGAAGGTGGACCGCAGAGGTGAGTGTGGGTGAGAGATCGAGAGACAGATCTAGATAAAGGGAGAGAGAGGATCGGCGATGGAGAATAAGAAAAAAAAAGTAGGGTTTCCATTCTTTTTAATGCGGGCAAAAGAAAAGGTCAAACATGAGAAAAATTCAAAAATAGCATTTAGCTAGCGACGGATTTTTCGTCAATAATAATCTGTCACTAAAAATTTTTACCGACGGAATTTTCTATGAGTAAATATTTTTAGCGACGAACTTTTATTGACGGACAAATCCGTCGATGAAGGCCACTTTTAGCGATGAAAATAATTCCGTCGTTAAAAATTGTTTTTCTTGTAGTGATATCTGTGCGAGTACATACTTGAGCATACATGAGATTCCCTACTGCTGAGGCATAAGGAATACACTCCATTTTGTCCTGCTCTAGCTGGTTCCTAGGACATTGTAGTAAACTAAATTTGTCACCCTTAACAACAGGGGTAACAGTGGGAGCACAATTATGCATGTTGAACCTTTTGAGAACCTTATCAATATAGGCTCTTTGGGACAATTCCAATATTCCACGAGACCTATCTCAGTGAATCTTAATGTCTATAATGTAAGAGGCCTCTTCAAGATCTTTCATAGCAAAATTCTTAGAAAGAAATTTTTTTCGTCGCATGCAACATATGCATATCACTAATAGCAAGTAAGATATCATCTACATTCAAAACTAGAATGATAAACTTACTCCCACTGATCTTTAGGTATATATTGGTCCATTGCATTTTCTTCAAAGCCAAATTTACTAATCACATCATGTAACTTAAGATACCATTGTCTAGAGGCTTACTTTATTCCTTATATGAAGTTCTTCAACTGACAATTCATATGTTCCTTGCCTTCAACCATCAACCCTTCTGGTTGTGTCATATAGACTTTTTCATGCAAGTCACCATTAAAAAATGCAGTCTTTACATCCATTTGATGCATCCCTAAATCATAATAAGCTACTAAAGCCATGACTATTTGAAAGGTATCCTTTTTTTTTTGGGTACAGAAGAAAATGTTTCATTACAATATATCCCCTCCCTTTGAGTGAAACCTTTAGTAACGAGTCTAGCCTTATATCTTTTGACATTACCTTTAGGATCTAGTTTGGTTATGCAGACCCACTTACAACCTATAGCTTTGGCCCTTTCAGGTAAGTCAACAAGGTCCCAAACTCATTTATTTCCATTGGATCTAACTCATCTTTCATGGCTTTAAGCCATTGAGTTAAAGTTATCACTCATAATAGCTTCTTTAAAGAATATAGGATCATTTCCAATGCCTAGATTATAGTTAGCCTTGTCTATGTACACAATATAGTCATCAGAGATGGTTGCCCGTCTCTCACTTCCCGACTTTCAAAAATGTTGCTCATTAGTAGGAATTGGATCAGGATCTACAATAGGGGGCGCATCATTAGGTACTACCTCGGGTGCATCGTTATCCTCAATGTGAGGTAATGGTGCACCAAACTTTTGGATAACAGGAATAGAAACATGATCCTAAATTTACTCTAAGTTTATTAATCTTGTTATACTACTCCCACTATAATCAACATGCATCTTTAAAATATACTGCATGCCTAGTTTCAATAATCCTAGTCGTGTGAAGACAATAACATCTGAAACCTTTAGACCTTTTAGGATAACCTATAAAATGACAAGGGATCGAGTTTCTTAGTATGTGGATTGTAAACTTTTGCTTCAGCTAAACAGCCCCACGTACACATGAAAATATTCTAAACTTGGTTTTCTCTATGTCCATAATTCAAAAGGTGTTTTAGGCACAGACTTACTGGGAACCCTATTAAGAATATGCATAGCTGTTTTAAGTGCTTCAACCCACAAAAACTCTGGTAGAGTGCTTTAGCATATCATACTTTGTACCATATTCATGAGAGTAAGATTTTGCAGTTTAGCTACACCACTCTGCTGGGGTCCGGTATTATATACTGAGCAACCATGCCACATCCTTCCAGAAACAAGGCAAAAGGACTATGACCATTTTCAGAGGATTTTTTTATAATATTCTCATCCTCTCTCAGATTTTACAACTTTAATCCTTAGCTTGAATTGATTTTCAACTTTGGCTTTATAAGTCTTAAACATGGCAAGTGATTCGGATTTTTCATGAATGAGATAAGCATATCCATACCGAGAATAATTATCAATGAGGTAATAAAGTATCTATGACCACCAATACCCGGTGTAAGGAAAGGTCCACAAGTGTCAGTATGGATAACCTTTAAAAGACCCATACTTCGAGTGGCACAACGTTTATTGCCTTTTACAAATTTTCCTTTAATACATTCAATGCATATGTCAAAATATGAGAAATCTAAAGAATTAAGAATTTCATCCTTTATGAGACGTTTTATTATGGCTCGTGATATGTGACCTAGATGTTAATACCACAATGTAGAGGAATTTTCTTTATCTTGTTTTCTCTTACCAAAAGTTTTAGCAACTACATCATTCACGTTCATTGTTTTCAAGGGTTCAGTAAAAGAAGCATCCAAATGTAATTTGTAGAGGTTTCCTTCTAACAAACCAAAACCAATAGCTCTAGAGTTATAAGAAGAAAAAAAAAGCATAAAGCCTTCATTCTCAAACTTAAACGAATATCCATAAGCGTCAAGTATAGAAACAGAAATAAGTTTTCTAATCATATCGAAAACATAAACAGTATTAGCTAAATTCAAATTGAAGCCACTCCAATACTAAACAGAGAGTTCCTATAGCTTTAACTTGAGCTTTCTCTCCATTTCCCACTAACACATTACGGTCCTCTTTGTTTAACTTCTTCACATAAAGGAATCCCAAGCAATGACTTAGTTATGTGCATAGTTGCACCTATGTCAACCCACCATGCATTTAAATAAGCATCAATTGTATAAGACTCATAACAAACGTAAATAAATAAATTACCTTTCCTTTCCAAGCATTCTCTGAATTTCTGATATTCTTTTCTCATATGTCCTTTAACTTTATAAAAGTGACATATGGGACCAGAAGAACTATTGGTACTAGAAGAGCTTGTCTTATCAGTCTTGGTTATAGAAGTAATCTAATTCCTTTGCACGCTACATTTGCCAAATTTCTTTCCCTTTCTTTTAGACGGACCAATTATGGCAACGTGAGCGCCATTAGATTGTTCATATTTTAGCCTCTTTTCTTCTTGGACGCACATGAAAATCAACTTGCTCGTCTTCCATTTTTTTTTCTATGTGTTATAGTCGATCTTGAAAGGATCAAACTACGCAGGAAGGGAAGTCATAATAAAATGCACGAGAAAACCCTCATAGATATCTATATCCAAGCCTTTTAGTTGAGAAGTCATATCATTCATCCGTAAAATATGCTCACGAACACCACGTATCCACTGTACTTGAGTGTAACCATTTTAGTGATAAGAGTAGTAGCATGTATCTTGGAAGAGCCCTGAAATTGCTTTTCATTTGAGCAAGATACATTTTAATATTATATGAGTCAGCAATAATTCCACAAATTGCAGCCATAATGGAACATTTTATAATCATTAGGGATTTGCGGTTGAAACTTTCTCACTTTTTATAAGCTTCTTTTTGCTCAGTAAAGCTTTCAGCAGTAAGGGCAGCCGGCGCATTAACCTGTAAGGCATATAATCCAAATCCATAACTCCAAGAATTATACTAATCTGCTTTTTTTATTTTCTAAAATTGATGCCGCTCAATTTTTCAATAGAAAAAAGATAGACAGTAATTGCAGCAGAAATATATGCTAAATAATAACAATAATCATGCACGTTAGTACCGAAAATTCACATGATGAAAATAATTAGTTCGTCATTTAACATAATAAAATAACTTGAGGGATAAACAATTTATTTGTTTGAAAAACGTAAATACACAGAACTTTTCCCAAGAAAAATATAACACATCATTTATAACCTTCTGTTGAGCCGATTATTCAACATACCAATGATTTTTCACCCTTAGCAATTTGAAAATCATTACAAGAAAAATGAGCATGAATTATATCACCGTTGGGCAGAAAATAATTAACCCATGCAACTTATTATTTTCTTTCTTTCCGCTTAAAATTAAAATATAATCTTCCATTGGGGTGATTAATATTTTTAATTAATAAGCGTAACATGATGTAGTTTTATCATTATCTCAACTTATAAAAGATAATAAACTTCTTTTGAGCCGCTTACTGCCAAAATAAGTAAGACCACTAATTACTTCAAGTCCATGATAGTAGTCTAAACATGCCAAAAGACGCATAAAGTTTTAGCATGAATGCTAGAGACATAAACAGTCATGTATAATTATGAGATGAGATCTTTAGACTAATTCTTGAAAATAATAATAATAATGGCACTTTAAATTCATTAGTATTCATACAATACAAGGTAATATTAAAATATATATGTAATCACTAATAACATTATTAACAACTCAGGTCCAATTCTCAGCTATAGGCCCTCTTTAAATAGGCCAAAAAAAGACCCAAATTTTGTGGCCAAAAAAGGCTCGTTTGCTAAAGGCCTAGACAGCAGGCCATGTAATAGGCTTTTTACGGCCCAATCTTCACCTTGACAAGGACCAATGCGACAGGCCAGAAAACAGACACAAAACAGGCCTAAATAATTTTTCTGCTGGGCCAAAACATAACACCAACAGGCCAGGCCTGAGGCCACAAGCCACATGCCTTCCGGAAATATTCCAAGAATCTTAAAGGGAAAGTTCTATATTCATACAATTGATTAAAGTGACTTTGATATCAAATGTTAGGATTATTTCATTTATCTTGACCCCATAATCAAGACCATTACAATCTTACAATAGTATAAATACAAAAACAATACAGTTTCAAACTCACCGGAATCAAAGAAATTCATAGATTATCAAGAGCTTTACTCCCTCCCATGATGAAAGGACGTGAAGATGCGAAAGCGAACGTATCCCTTTTCATATTGATCTTCACTATTCTTCCCTATTATTGATGATAGAATAGAGTTGTGTATTTTCATCCGTCTGGGAGGCAAAAGAATAGCCAAACATTATAATCCCTAACCTCCAAGAAAAAAATCAGAGTAGTGAGACCAATTCTAAACTTGTCAAATTTCAACCATCCATCAAAGTTAAGATATAAAGGTGTATAAGTCTTTTATACACAATAAATAATTAGTGAATTAGATAATAAAATTAAATAAGTCCATAATATTATTTAGCCAATTTAATTTATTGATGGTCAAGTCAAATAAACATTATTATGACCTGTTAGGCCACCTAATTAGATTGAACCGATCAAATCCAACAAGTCTATTATTGAGCTAATCAACAAGTCCACTGACCATATATCGTTGGTCGGTATCTACTAACTAATTTGACATTTCAAAAAAGCAGAATGGCAAATCAAGTACTTCACTTGAAGAAATAAATAAATGAACATCATACACCATGCAGGAAAGCAAGAAACTACAATGTTCCATGCATGAGACCCCTTTCTCTTTGTTGGTCATAAAATGCTACTCCTTATTGCAAAATGTACAAGGGATAAGAAGCATGACTCCAGAAAGAAAATAGCTACACTTGAATACAAAGAACTTTCTTTTTTAATTTTCCTCCGCGATCATCTTCATTTTGAGATACATGATCATCTACTACCTGCTAGTAGGTAAATAAGACTGTCTTGCATTGTGTCAAGCTGATAAGATGTGCCCCACCAAAACAATTAGCGCTTCATGGCATCTTGGTGTCCTTCGATAATGTCATATTTTTGGTATACGCTCGATTCATTTTCCTCCCACCAACTTTCTGCTTCTTTCTCTGTAAATCTTTTCCGACTGCAAGGAATTTCAAGGTCCAATGTTAGTTCAAACTTCAGAGAGCTCGTCCATTTTGAATGAATTTCAAAGTAAAAAGAACGAGTTTGAGAAGAGAAGGTCAAACAACACAAGGCTACATGCTAAGGTAACAGAAAAACTAACAAAATAAAAAAAATAAAAAAAAAAGTACCATTTCAAAGTGGCGTTTACTTTGAGAACTTAGGGTGGTTGCAAAGGTGGAACGGAAGTTACACGAGCATAACTGAACTTATGAGCTCGTTACTATTTGCTTGTACAGGGTATTTGAAGTCTATGAAAATTCTTAAGGAACTGCCATTGAGAGCGTGGTCCTCCACCAACCAAAGTCCATAGCAAATCAATTTTTTTTTTTTAGAATTAAAACGATAGCATGCATAAAGAAAGAGGTGAAGTGATTGAATTATCAACGCTCATGAAACAAAACCTAATTAAGATAAAGAGTACACAAACTGATCTCATCATGACACACAAAAAGGCAAGGAGAAAAGGAAAGAAAAGGGCGTGAGTTCGCACTTGGCTCAAAGTCCTATAATCATATTGACCATGGAGAACAAGCAATAAGATTCCACTGAAAACGATGATGAAGATGCAGAAAGGTTTCCTTCTCTTCCAAACCTCCAAACTCACAGAGTGCTTGCTCTATCTGAATCTAAGTAGCTCAGCTTGGCCAGCCGCCTCCTAGTAATGGTATTCAAACTAAATATAAGCCCACACAAGATACCAAGACAGTATAGCCAAAAGGTGGATATGGTCACTGAAAAGTGAAAAGACCTAGGCCACTTTTAAAAAAAAAATTTGGTTTTTGACTTCAGTACTTATATTCAAAGTAGCTGTATTGTTTCTGAAAACCAGCTCTTAGAGCTCACTGCCACTTCCGAGGCTCCATGGGAGGAAGTTATTATGAATTGGTTTGTTAACTGGGCAAGACTCAAAGAGGTGTTGACTTAAAGTTTTTGGTTATATTCCGATGAGGATGATGCTAGTCTTTATTAGTGGATAAGCAGCACTTATTGCCAGGCCACTCTTTCAACAGGAATACCACATTTCTTAACTATCTACCGAGGTGTTTGTGGAGAAAGATAATGCTTGCTCTGTAGTAGTGACGACGATGGCCAAGCTGTGCTTAAAAAAAAATAAAAAAAATACAGTACTTCCTACAATTGACTTTTTTACAGTTACGTGGTAGGTCATTCTCAAGGAGTCCACTTCCAAGTGATATGTAGGAAATTAAAGTATGATGACATGAACTCATGAAGAAACGAGATAGAAGCTTGGAGAAAATAATGAGAACTGCAAGAACGATACTAATGTTCATCATCATATAGATCATTTGTTGAAAGGTGAGCTTTAGTGGGTTTATTCTTCCGTCTCCTATTTGCACAGGAAGCTGAAGATCACATTAAGACTTTTTGCTGCATCATGAAGAGAGTCAGAACTTGTCTGTATACTTCAAGGAGATTTATTGCCAGCAATCTGGTTGCCATTTGGATGCCTAGGACACCTTGGTGATAATTTTATGGTTGTTTTAAGGGTCTTAGAATTTCGAAGACTAGTGCACAACCACCTCACTTTTTATGCAGTATCTAGTAAGTTGCTCTTTCTTTTTTCTCCTGTTCTTTTGATACATTTTCTGTCTCCTTGACAAGTTCATTACAGTGGAGTTGTAACCTCTCAGCATGCTAGTATTGTGATAACTATCATTCCTCCTGCCTTCTCTTTGTTATGGCTTTAATCATTATCTCTGTCCTTCGACTTTTGCAGATACATCAGCATCCTGACCCCTAAATTCAACAACCTATGAGTTCAAACATCTCACTACTTATGTTGTTTTAACAGCTGTATAGCCAATTGAAGAATATTCATCTGAAATTTAAAAAAGGGTTCAGTACGTAGTCGTCAATTTGCTGAACCATAAAACATCTTGTGCATGATTTCAGATATACCAAACATATAATGAAATAGTGGTCATCTTGTGCATGATTTCAGATATACCAAACATATAATGAAATAGTGGTAAGGACAATAAGTGATGCATAAATTGACCATGAATTGCAGAGGACTAATTTTAGGGAGATGATGGGAGCCAAGTGCCCCTTAGAAGGCCCAAGTACATAGATGACGCCCAACTTAACCTAAATACTTAAAGGCAATAGGTCTTAGGTCCATCCTTATGTATGTCCATCTTCTTCATCTTCGCACTTAATCGATTAAGACTGACCACTTACGTGTGTACCTTAATGATCTTCCATCAGGTGTGAGCCCACCAAAGATCAAAGCTCATCGCCTGATACCAAATGTAGGGAGATAACAAGGAGCCAAGTGTCACTAAGGAGGCCCACATACAGAGAATGACACCAACTTGATCTAAAAGTTCAAGCTAACAGGTATTGGGTTCCTCCACGTACATAATGCCATCTCATATATTTGCATAGTCAGGATGAAACTAAGAAGAAAAAAGGGAGGCTTTATTGTTGATCTGGCAATCAAGAACCAAGATCTCTCTGTGGGAAAGGCAACAAGGAATCAAAGTTGTCCACTAGAAAGATCGGTTGTTAGGAATACAATTTTGTTAAGCACTTCAAGAAAGAATTTTCGAAAAAAAGAAAGTGGTAACATGGGTAAGAGTTCAAGTTGAATCAAGGGGTGAGTATCATCCAGATTTTAGGAAACTTTTCACAAGGCCACTACTATCTTTGAGATGCTTGATCCTGTGCCTCACTCAGATTCTATTTGGGAGCTGACTTCAAGAGAAGCTGGCATCTGCTTCAAACTAAAGTAGTATCTCAACTTGTTTCACCAAAGCTATACGACAGAAATTCTATTTGAACCCAATTATTTTCATCTCAACCCTAGTTTTTCAAACATAGAGGATGAGTTACTCTGCATGATGAACATAACAAACACATACATAATGAGGAACAAATGCATTAGAATAAAACAACAGTTAGTTACTGCTCACAGCCATATACTCTTCTAGATGCCTAAAATTTTCCACTCATGCTTCTTGCAAGTAAGGACTAGCCCATTTCATGAATCAAATGGATAAGGATAAATAATTTTCGTATTCAGCATTCAACTTCAGGCTTTATGCATGTGAAGCGTATGTTGCGGATGAAAATTTTAATTTCCATGAGAACTATCTCTGAATTGTGCTGTGACCCATCACATTAGATCTTATGACAACTTCTTATGAAGATTGAGAAGGTAGATCAGAACACAACTTGAATATAATCAAGAGAATTTTTATGGTAAATGATGAGGACACATCTCATATAAAGAACTCTTCAGAAAAGCGAAAGTAAGTACCTGAATCTCACTCTCTGTAGCTGCTTATGCCCACTTGGCAAAGCCATGAATGTGATGTACACGCCAGATTGATACTGCTCGAGCCACTCAAGCTTCCCTCTCCTTCCATTTTTTCCAGGCTCTGTTCTCCTGGCACACGACTCGTCTGCTAATCTGGTATCGCCACAATAGGTGTCTCTATTCTGCATGGTTAATTGATTCGAGAACGCTATTGGAGAATTAGATAAACTATCAGGTTTTCTACCTTCCAGTTGTCCAATGACTGGAGTCTTATGCCCCGCAATAAACATTTCGTTCACAACCTTCATGGTTGGGGTATCTGGGCACATGCTTTTGATTTGAGGCAGATTTTGCTCTTTTGCTTCTCTACCCGTAGAAAGTTTTTGTGACAGTATATGAAGCTGAAACGAAAGACATTATACATCACAAAATACTTAATGTGCCAGAACGTGAACTAACACAGAGATATAACAAAGGGATTTCGCCTCTGCTTATCTAATATTCATGGGGAAAGGGACACATTTGCACTTAACATATTGCTTTTTATCATAGAAACAGAAACTGTAGGATCATTGAGCTACATAGCCTAAACCATCTAGAATTCATTTAAATGAGTGGAACGTAGTCTCTATGTCCAGCTTATTCCTGGATAAGCGCATTCTAGAAGATAAGTGAGATCCAATTTCATGGCTTACAATTGTTCGAACCAGTCGATCCTTCTTTCCGGTTGTTAAACCTTTAGATTCCGTGGCTACTAATTAACTATTTCAACTTTTCGCAAATTGAATTGGAACACAATTTCTAGCTATTTCCACGTGGCATCTGATGCCATGTTCTTCAGCTACGGTCACCTAACACACATATATCAAAGGAAGCTTACACCATGTTCCATGTATTGAGGGTGAGTCATAGAATACTGACCAAGTAATTATGCATAGCCATACAGACAATAAGGGTTGGTTTGACAAAACTTTTTTTTTTGGTTTTCAGTTTTTAAATAGCAGCTTAATTTTTTTTTTTACAAAAACAAGTGGGTGTTTGATAACCCTTTTTTTTAGTTTTTTTTTTTAGTGTTTGGTAACCCTTTTATTTTGACTTTTTTTTTTTGGTGATTTGCGGTGGCGGTGGTGGGACGTAGCGGTGGTCGACAGTGGTGGTGGCCGGCGGTGCTCACCGGGGGTGGTCGCCGGCGGCGGTGGCTGCCGGCAGTCGCCGGCAGTGGTCCCCGGTGGCCGGAGGTGGTCGCCTGCGGCCGGAGGTGACTGCCGACAGTCGCCGGCGGTGGTCGCCTGAGGTGGCTGCCGGCGGTGGGAGGGTGGTGGTGGTTGTCTCAAAAAAAAACCAAAAGTGAAAAAAAAAAAACCAGTTTTTGGAGTTTTTTTTTTTACTCTTCAGTTTAAAAACTGATTTTTTAAATTGGAGAAGGAAAAAAAAATGGTTACCAAACGCACTTTTTTTTTCCAATTTTCAAAACTGAAAAAAAAAGAGAAAAAAAAAAACCGCGTCAAACGTGGCCTAAGCTATTGTTGGTCCCGAAGAACGAAGATGATAGGAGGGATTGACCGGGGGTAAACCTATGCTTATGTTACATTTCCAAAAAGTGGGTGCTTCAGACCAAAACGCACATTCCAATCATACGATGCCATACCCAAAGCAAACAAATGCTAAAATTGGGTTCCTCTCAATGCACGAGTACAAGTGCCAGATATACAGCTTAATACTTGAATACTTTATTATTCTTCAATTTCCTAGCCTCCTAGGTGTCAATTGATGTAATATGTACACTATAATTCCACACACTATTTACAAGAAAAGAAAGACAGAAATAAGAAGTGAATACCCTTGACGTCAAATGTTTTACAACGTCCTTTGCTGCTTTACACTTGGCAGCTTCCTTCTTTGCTAACGCCCAAGCTTCCTCAGTTCTTGTTTGATATTCCTGAATTTTCTCCCTTCTTGTTTGACATTGATTTTCAAGATTCTCAGCCTGTTAATATTGTGTGCACTATGTATATCAAAAAGAACATAAAAGCATTCCCATTGCATGCAGCAGCAATATGTTAAGAGTTGCTAAATTTTACAACACAGAGAGTAGACATTTCTGAGTTCTGAGTGTGAATTGAATGCCTCTACATTTACTCACGCAAAACAATTTTTTCTTTACTCCGTCACTTTGATACTCTATGCTCAATACAAGGGTATTACTGAAGATAAAAACATATGGAATAAAATGATGTTGAAAACTTTACAAATATGTGGTAATGCTTGCCAAAAAAGAGAAAATGTAACAAAAAGGCACTTTCTTTAAAGAACTAAGAATCTTCTTCAAATTTCCACATTGCCTTCACCGTTTCATGCCCCTACATATTAGTTGGCAATTGTTTTAACAAAAGGGTATATGCCAACACAAGAATTCTATTCTGACATTTTTTGATTTGAGGTTTATTCAAAATCTTGACCATTAAATTACATAAATGGGTGTAAACTTAATCACCAGTAAGACTTTCATCTTTTTTTCTTATGGTAGATAGAGTTGATGCAAGACATGTTGAATCTTACAAAGAGACTAAACATATGTGTAACGCTTCTTTGTACAACGTGGGTGAAAATAATATGGCCAACTCTTTGTATGGCATCTCCAATAATTAGGACTTAACCATTCCACTAAAGGTACAGAAATACGGGCAAGAACCTACGATTTTAGGTACTTGTTTCCTCCTGTATACAAATACAAGGGAGATCAATCTCTCGAGTGCTTAAACATTAGTTTCCTCTTGTCCAGTTTTTCCTATCTCGAGAACTCGCATTGCTATTCTAATATTTTGAACATTGTTCATCAGTAATTAGTCAATAATAGTAACGGTTCAAGTGCTCATCCAAACGCCTGAGAATAACACGAAAGCAGCTGTGGGTGATGATCAGTTCTCGTGGTGAAACTATTAGAGAATCTATATAATAAATAAATATATAAAAAGCTGAACCTTTGCTTAAAAATTGTGACACGTAAAATTTTTAGAACTCTATCTTTGTAACAAGTAGGACTTTTTAAGAGCTTTCTCCTTCTGACACGTAAGCTTAAACTTTGCATGTGGTAGTCCCCTAACTTAGTTGGTCTCTTTATTTAGAGTCTAACTCTTTTGAATTAGATTTATAAAATTCAAAAATCCTATTTGTTTTTATATTCTTTTTTACTCTATTTAACTCTTTACTATAATTTATTATTAAAAAATTCGTAGGTATAATTTATGCCATATTTTAAAACTTTATAAAACTAAAAAACTAATTATTCACCTTCTAAAATTCTACCTAATCAATATACTTATACATTAGGCCTTAATTTTGATTATTAAAACCTCAAAAGCACTTTAAAATAATAATATAAAATCTCAAAAATGTAAAATACTAAAATCATACCCTACTTAATAATTCTTTAGTATGATCATTGGTTTTATTTAACTCTTTACTATAATTATTATTACAAATTCGTAGGTATAAATTATGCAATATTTTTAAACTTTATAAAACTAAGAAACTAATTATACACCTTTTAAAACTCTACCTACTTCAAGTTTGTATGTGATAGTCCCCTAACTTAGTTGATCTCTTTATTTAGAGTCCAAGATTCAAGAATCCTATTTGTTTTGATATTCTTTTCTTTTTCTACTCTATTTAACTCTTTACTTTAATTTATTATTAAAAAATTCGTAGGTATAATTTATGCAATATTTTTAAACTTTATAAAATTAAGAAACTAATTATAAACCTTCTAAAACTCTACCTAATCAATATACTTATACAATAGGCCTTAATTTTGATTATTAAAATCTCAAAAGTACTTTAAAATAACAATATAAATTCTCAAAAATGTAAATACGAAAATCATACCCTACTAACTAATTATTTAGTATGATCCTTTTGTAAATCTCATAAAATTAAAAAAACCAAATCTACTTCTTTTAAAACTCTGCATAATCCAAAAAGACTTCATTTTTGCACAAATATAATAAAATCTCGCAAATGTAAACAACGAAAATCATGTATGAAATTAATGATTAATCTTTACAAATTAAAAGGTAAGCTTTTCATAGCGTAGATTTTCGTTTTTACCTCAATCTTTTAATTATGCAAAACATCATCCTATTTGTTTTTGGTATTTTTTTCTTTTTAAAAAAATCTTATTTCTCCATAAGCTTTATTGTAACTTTTGTCTTTTTGCACCAATTTTCTTAAAATCTAACATGTTATGCACAATATGAACAAAATATTTAGAACCAATTATATTAGATCTCCAAGAAAAATCAAAATCGATTGAAGAATAATTTGCGACAAACTGAAAATAAGTTTGTAGAATAAAAGAGACGAACAGATAAACAACTGCAAAAAGAGAGAAGCCTGGGTGGCCCAGGGTGGTAATGGTATAACCGAAATGTCGGTGCTAGATGTGAGAGTGTGAGGGTGGTAGTATATCAATTATGCGACAATAATACTAGGGAGATTTCAACTTTGTAAACTGAGAGAGTGAGTGTGAGACAAAATGTCGATGCTATATTTGTACTGCCATAATGTGACATGCAATTATACGTGGGTGGTAGTCACATTTTCAGGACTCTATCTTTGCGACACGTAGGATTTTTTAGAAACATTCTCCTTTTGCCACATAAGCTTCAACTTTGCATGTGATAGTTCCTTAAGTTAATTGGTCTCTTCGTTTAGAGTCCAACCTTTTTAAATTGGATATATATAATTTAAAAATCCTATTTGTTTTGGTGTCCTTTTTCTTTTCTACCCTATTTAACTCTTTTCTATGATTATTATTAGAAAATTCATAGGTATAATTTACCCTATATTTGTAAACTTTATAAAATTAAGAAACTAATCATACACCTTATAAAACTCTACTTAATCACTATACTTATATATTAGGCCCTAATTTTGAGTATTAACACCTTATATGATTCAAGAATTCCATTTGTTTTGGTGTTCTTTTCCTTTCTCACCTTTGTTTTGGTGTTTTTTTTTTACCTTATTATTTACTTCTTTCATATAATTTTGGGCTAATTACACCTATGTCCCTAAGGTTTGGGGGTAATACACGCGAGGACACAAAGTTTCAAAATGTAACATTTCGTGACCAAAAGTGTTTCAAATGCATAACCCGTGTCCATCCGTCAGATTTTCGTCCAAAAAGTGTACTTTTTTAATGATGTCAGCAATACGTATTTTTAAAATGTCAAAACTACCCTTGTATGTATATACTGAGTAATTTTTAAAAATTTTAAATTAATACTATAAACCCTAATTTTCATTGTCTTCCCCCCCCCAACTCGCCGGCAGCCCCACTACCGGCCGCACAAGCGGTCGCCGGCGACTAACTCCGATCCCCGCTGCAAGCATCGCGCCGCTGCCACCACCTGTCGACGGCCAACAAATTCGGTCAGTTGCCCCATCACCGGCCGCACAATCGGTCGCCGGCGACTAACTTCGGTCCCCGCTGCAAGCATCGCGATCAACTCCGGCGCTCCTTCACCGAGCGCCATCACCAACGCCTCCGTAACCATCGCGCCGCTGCCACCACCACCCGGGATTTATCATCGGTGCCATCTCGAGGTCAACCACCCGTCTTTTCCCGATCGACCAGTAAAGGCGACGCCGGCGACGGGGAAGGGAAAGGGGAGGGTGGGAGCGACAGGGAAGGGGAAGGGGTAGGGTGGGGGTGACGGGGAAGGGGAAGGGGAGGGTGGGGGCGACGGGGAAGGGGGAGGCACAGGGGAAGGGGGAGGCACAGGCGACGGGGTGCTGTGGGAATGGGGTTGGGGGGTGGGAAGGGGGAGGGGGTTGGTGGGTGGTCCCAGGAGCAAATCAGGATTTCAACTTTTATTTAGGGGCAATTTGGTCTTTTTGTCAAAACCGTTAAGTATTTTTATATTCCGTTTGTCAACGGACATAAGTGTTACATTTTGAAACTTTGTGTCCTCACGTGTAATTACCCCCAAACCTCAGGGACATAGGTGTAATTAGCCCTATAATTTACTATTACATAATTCATAGGTATAATCTACCCTATTTTTGTAAACTCCCTAAGTTAATTGGTCTCTTCATTTAGAGTTCGATTTTTAAATTGCATATATATAATTCAAGAATCCTATTTATTTTGGTATCCTTTTTCTTTTCTACCCTATTTAACTCTTTCGTGTGACTTATTATTAGAAAATTCGTAGGCATAATTTACCCTATATTTGTAAACTTTATAATATTAAGAAGTCAATCATACACCTTATAAAACTAAACTTAATCACTATACTTGTATATGAGGCCCTAATTTTGATAATTAACACCTTATATGATTCAAGAATTTTATTTATTTTGGTGTTCTTTTCCTTTCCCACCTTTGTTTTGGTGTTCTTTTCTTTTCCTGCCTTATCATTTACCTCTTTCATATGATTTACTATTACAAAATTCGTATGTATAATTTATCCTGTATATGTAAACTTTATAAAATTAAGAAGTAAATCATACATCTTTTAAAACTCTACTTAATCACTATACTTATATATTAGGCCTTAATATTGATTATTAACACCTTATATGATTCAAGAATCCTATTTGTTTTGGTGTTCTTTTCCTTTTCCTCCTTTGTTTTGGTGTTCTTTTCCTTTTCTATCTTATTATTTAAATCTTTCCTATGATTTATTATTAGAAAATTCGTAGGTTTAACTTACCCTATAGTTGTAAACTTTATAAAATTAAGAAGCCAATCGTATACCTTATAAAACTCTACCTAATCACTATACTTATATATTATGCCCTAATTTTGATTATTAACACCTTATAGGATTCAAGAATCCTATTTGTTTTGGTGTTCTTTTTTTTCCCCATATTTGTTTTCGTGTTCTTTTCTTTTCGTACCTTATTATTTAAGTCTTTCTTGTCATTTATTATTAGAAAATTCCTAGGGTATAATTTAGCCTATATTTGTAAACTTTTTTAGACTAAAAAGCCAATCATACACCTTATAAAACTCTAACAAATCACTATACTTATGTATTAGGTCCTAATTTTGATTATTAATATCTCAAAAGCACTTTAAAAGAAAATTAGGACTCTCTTTGCGCCACGTAGAATTTTTTTGAAATCTTTTCATTTTCATACATAAGATTCAACTTTGCATGTCGTAATTTTCCAACTTAATTAGTCTCTTCATTTAGAGTCCAACTTTTTTATATTGGATATATACAATTCAAGAATCCTATTTGTTTTGGTGTCCTTGCTCTTTTTCACCCTAATTTAACTCTTTCCTATGATATATTAGTAAATTCGTAGGTATAATTTACCCTAACTTTATAAAATTAAGAAGCTAATCATACACCTTATAAAACTCTACCTAATCATTAATATTAGGCCTTAATTTTGATTATTAACACCTTATAGGATTCAAGAATCTTTTTTATTTTGGTGTTCTTTTCCTTTCTACCTTTGTTTTGATGTTCTTTTCTTTTCCTACATTATTATTTAACTCTTTCATATCATTTATTACTAGAAAATTCGTAGGTATAATTTACCCTATATTTGTAAACTTTATAAAACTAAAAAGTCAATCATACATCTTAAAAAACTCTACCTAATCACTACACTTATACAATAGGCCCTAATTTTGATTATTAACACCTTAAAAGGACTTTGAAATAACATGTTTTTTATAACTCTATCTTTGCGCCACGTAAGATTTTTTAGAAGTCTTCTCTTTCTGATACGTAAGCTTTATCTTTGCATGTGGTAGTTCCCCAACGATTGGATATATAAGATTTAAAAATCCTATTTGTTTTGGAGTTCTTTTCTTTTTCTACCTTATTTAACTCTTTCCTGTGATTTATTATTACAAAATTCGTAGGTATAATTTGCTATGTATTTGTAAACTTTATAAAACTAAAAAACCAATCATACACCTCATAAAACTCTGCCTAATCATTATACTTATATATTAAGCCATAGTTTTGATTATTAACATATCAAAAATACTTTAAAATAACAATACAAAATCTCAAAAATATAAAATACAAAAATTTTCCTACTTACTAACTCTTTATTATGATTTTATTATTAAAGAATTCAAAAGTATTATTGATTATTACACGTAAGATTTACACGTAAGATTTGCGACACGTAAAATTTGTTGAGCTCTAATATTTTTTACAAATAAGATTTTTAGAACTCTTGATCAGCAACTACATTAGAAGTTCTAAGAGAATTATATATTCTTTAAGATCGCTAAAGCTAAGTTTGAAAGGAATCTAATTTTTTATAAGTTATACCGTTAAAGTCTAACGTGTTACACTCAACTTTAACTAAGAACAGATATGTATTTAGAAGAAAATAATTGTAAGAATAAATGAATTAAAAGAAATTTTTCCTATTAATTGATAACAATGACCAATTATGATAGTTAAGGTAATGGTACTGGGGAGATTTCAACTGTAGATGTCACATTATGGCAGTGGTGTAAACTGGAAATGTGACAATGATTACAAATATGAGAGTGGTAATTCTTATGGTGGTGGTTGTAGTACTGTTAATGAAATTGAGATTTGTAATAGTTCTGACAAGCCATGATTGCAACGGTATATGTAGTTTTCGAGATGGGTGTGGTGGTGGTAATCTTAGCAGTAAGATTATAGTGATGGCTGAGGTGATGGTAGTGGTAACAGTTAGTAAGTGATAATTCTAAGGTGATTAGAGGTAGCATTAATATAATAGTGGTTGACAAGTTATGCTCTAATGTGGGTTGGGCATAGTGGTAGTTTTAAATATGCTTATTTACAGTGGTAGCACTAAGGTGTTTCAAGGTAGTATCAACATAGTACTGGTGCATGAGTTAATACTCGGAATCTGGATTGGACAGTTCAAAAAAAAAAAAAAAAAAGACATAGTGATGACTCGATTAATCTTTGATAATGTGAACATATACATAGAACGTACTTTGAGTACTATATTTCCTTTTCATTATGCATCGAATAAAAAATATACAAAGTGCTTTATATCAAGAAAGATCAGATGACTTAATTAGCATTTATGCTTATAAGAAGGTTGAGCTTCATATACATCATCTCTTATAGCCTGTTTGTGAGTTCTTTTAGGAGAGAAAAGAGAGGAAAAGAAAGGAAAGTGGCCCATTTCCTCACTTTTCTCTAGTTTGTGAGTTTTTTTAAGGAGAGAAAAAAAAAAGAAAGGGAGGAAAGTTTGAGCCTTTTTTGTCTCTAAATCTTTCCTCCCAAAATTAGGAAGAAACGGAGAGAAAGGAAACTCTCATAAGTAATACTTTAATAACGCCTATATTACCCTTGAGATTATGATGCCTCAATTTTTAATGACTTTTAAGTTCTAGGGTATTTTACAAAAACCTATCATATCATTTATTACAAACAAACAGAAGACCAATTTGTGTTTTTTCAATAGCTAGTTTGTGTGTTTTTTTATTGTGGCACTAACCGGTGAAGACTTATCACGTTATTATGATATAAACTTTCTGTTTTGTCCGACTAATTTTATTTTTTTTCCGTTTGCATTATGTTCTTAGTTAGGATCATACTTTAAAGTCTTAGTTTGGATTAGCACACTTTTGTATAAGGGTATGTATGTAATGTTGTATCATTTCTTTTCTTTTCTTCTGAACTCACAAACAAAGGAAATGAATGATGTTTTCCTCTCTCTCTTAAACTCACAAATAAGAGGAAGGAAAATTGTATTCCCTTCTCTTCCTTTCACTTCTCTTCTCTTCTCTCCCCTTCCTTTCTTTTCTTTTCCCTCATTTCAAAACTCACAAACAGGCTATTAGGGAAAATTGTAACTCTTTACTAGATTTACTAGATTCTGTTAACAAAAATAAATAGAATTATAAAAATGAGCATACGAATGGTGATTTTCTTCCTTCACAGTATCTTTGGAGATAAGATTGCTTTAACCATGTGATTAAAGCATTGATGTTTGACTATTAAGTTAAAAGGTATGAATTCACGACGGTATATTAGTTCGAGATTATCGCTCATAATTTGTAACTATATAAATGTCAAAAGTACTGCTTATGAAAAGGCATTCTAGGATTATACCATAATTATTTTTATTGTAACATTCACATCTAATTTGTAAGTAAACGTATGCATAAAAACTTTTCAAAAAGGTGTTTTCAAGATGTGATGTTATACTTTAATTTATATATCTACCGGCAATTAACAAGAGTTGTAACGTATCAATAATTAATGTGTTTAAACCAATATTTTCAACACCTTGCTTTGGTGCTTTGAAATCTCTTTAATATTCTCATGCATCTTCCTGCTTTGTCAAAGAAGTTAGGATTATTGAGTACAACTTTACACGTATATACCATGCATGAACAACATAGGCTGCGAAAGACATATGAATGTATATTACATGGTTATTAGACATTCAATGGTATAACTTAATGCATGTTTGTTTTACCTCTTAAAATTAGAAGGAAGACAATTTTTTAAACCTATCCCGTGCATTTGCACGGGTCCATTAGCTAGTAAATATGAATTTAGAAGTGAAATCTTCAGTTAAGCATTCTATTGCTATGATGTACTTTTCAAGCGTAATCACATCCACTCCACGTCCCACCCCCACCCCCCCCCCCCTCCCAACACACACACACACAGAGATGCCACATCCACAGAAACACATTTATAGCCATGTATAGACAGCAACCTTTTGAGGAGACAAAAGGGAGTGAAGGAAGGGCATACCTGAGCTCTCAGCTTCTGTATTTCATTGGTAAGAATCTTATCTGAATCTGATAAGTCTCTCTCCACATTTTTTACAGAAGTAATTGTTGCAGGATCTGATCTCAAGGGCATGTCCTGCAAACCAAGAGGAAAACCAGCACACATTTGATTTTCTAAAGCCAGAGTACTGGTCATTCTCTGGTCTTTGTAGTATTTCCTAAAGAGTACAGGGGAGGAAACGTGCCCCCATCTTGGCAATCCACTTGACGCTGAAGATATGGGGTCCAAAGGCTGCTTATATACGCCTTGGTTTCTCATGGTCTTCTTTTCACGACAGTGGCTGTCCCCACCCATTTGATTCAATGTAGCAGTAGCCTCTGCCCTGTCTTCTTTGTTTACAGGATTAATTAACTCCGGTAGTTGCCGTGAATGTGCAGTCATCTGCAGTTGGTTAAAGCACGGAGCACAAACTCGAAAAGGCTTGCTTTTGTTAGGTGCCAGACATGCATTTGTAATCTTCTTGGTACTACATGCACGACAGAATAACAGTCCACAATTATAGCAATTATGCTTCTTCCTTGTGAACCCAAAACCCAGGCTACACCCTCTGCATGCTGATTGGTCAGTACATGAAATGGATTTGTGTAAACAAATTGCAGCTGTAGAAGTCGATCCACAAGTAATACTTTCTACCTGCCTATCCCTCAAGGCCTCAACTAAAGTCGGAGAATTTCTGTCGTCAGTATCACCTAATCCTAATTGTCCATTAGCACCTTTTCCCCAGGTATAAACATTACCTTTTGATGTCAATGCGGCAATATGATAAGAACCCGATGAAATCTCCCTTACAAATTCGTTTTTTAGCATCCCTTGAACAATAGTTACTGATTTATCTGTAGCCCCCGGATTCCCTAACTGCCCATGAACCCCACCTCCCATTGTGTAGACCACACCCATGTTAGTTAGTCCAACAGTTAACATTGTTCCACAGGACAATTGAACAAAATTGCAGTTTACGAGTTGTGAAACACACATTGGTAAGAGCTTTCTCTCTTGATCTGCATGACCAAGCCTTCCTTTATCTCCGTCTCCCCATGTAAATAGCTTACCACCCGGATCGTTTGACTTGCAACCGCCGGTCAGGATTTCAACAATGGCAGCTGTATGCCATGGTCCACATGAGACATATTTTACCCACAAACCATTTAGAGATTCAACTTCCTTTGGTTTAGAAATGCTTTGTAGATTCCCATGCCCAAGAACACCAAATGTTCCATCTCCACAAGTAAATAATTTCCCAGAGGTGGACACCATTGCCATATGCCATTCTCCACATGCAATGTGTGATATATTAAAACCATCCAAAGCCCCAGAAACCCTCAGAGGCATCCACTGGCTTCTTTTGCTATAGACACCTGCTAAATCAGTACCATAACAGCTGTTGCCCCATATATAAACTTCTCCAGAACGTGTCAGAGCACATGTTTGGTAATCACCACAAGCAACAGAATTTACATGGACCCCAATAAGAGAGTCAACAACTTTTGGGGAGCTGAAATCCATATCAACTTTATGCCCGAGCTTTCCCCCCTTCCCCTCACCCCAGCAGAAAAGTTCTCCTTGTTTGGTCACTAAGGCAGAATGCTTCCCTCCTATGGATATTTTCTGCACATCTAGCATTTTAGTGGACTCATACAATTTAGGTAATAAAGAATCTAAGTGCATTTCATTGTGGTAACCAATATAATCAGCCCTGCTTCCCAAGCACCCTCCTTCTATTCCTTCACCCCATATCAAGATATCCCTCAGAACGTTTTTGTGCATCTGCGGCGATTCATTAGCAGGTGTCATAAGCCAACCAGGCCCTTCATGTTTAATGCTGCCACATACTGCTGCCTTCTTTATAAGATCATTTGTTTCAATATAAGGAGAACTGGGGTTTGATATGTCCATTACATTTTGTGTATTAGATAGGGTCGATTCAGAAACCAAGCTATCTGAGGAACATGATAAGCCATCAGAGAAACACCTCTCTGAAAATGACTGAGGGGGACTCCCGGAAAAACTGCAGACCTTCAAAATTAAGGATTACCACGGTCAGACTGTTGAAAAGAGTAGAGAAAGAAAATGAATTTTCTCAGTATAAGGAGCAGCTCTCTGCTTTACTTGTTCAAAAAGAAAGTGCATCATCTTTCAAACTTCCCTTTTCAATAGATGCTCTAGGGTGACCCAACAAATATTTGTTCCTTTTTTCTCACAGTAAGAAGCAACTCTCAAACCAAGAAAATAAAATAGAACCAGGACAAGGGTCGATACAAAGAAACACGATGACACAGATCTCATGCTATTAATCAGAATAATTCCAGATATGCTCTTACTGTAGTTTTTATGCACATCATAACACTCAGGCAGAAAAGTTTGAATCTAACCACAGAATTGATTGTGTAATAAGATGAGCAACATTCATAAGAAGCATAGCAATGGCAGGCTATCAGGTCATTCAAGTCTCATCAGCCTACTGTCAAGGAAGTTCTAATTTGTCTGACATAATTTACATTTGTTGATACATGTTTAAGCATTACTCCATGCCCTGATCAAACATCAATATTATCCCCCTATTTTCCTTGCCTGTTTCAACACTATTTGACCGCTTAACCAACTTTACATTATTACCACCACGAAATTAAAAATTATTAGTCAAGATACGGTTAATACGTGTGTCTATCCGGTTGTAGCAAAACCAAGATTAGTACGAGCAACAAGATGCCCTTGTTTTTCCTTTCTAGTGAAGATATAGAGAGGGGGTGTAAAACCTTAGTAAATTTGGTCTCTTCTGGAAGTCCTAGAATATGTTTCCTTCGCATATAACCAGCTGGGCTACTGATACAACTTTTAGCCCCTCTTCGGTTATCAGAGGTACCGAACAACCTAGGAATCCTATGCTTGGATATTACAGCTCTCAGACCTAAATACCAAGAATCAGCCTGTGTTTTGTCCTTGCATATCTGTGAAACAGAAAATAGACAAAAAAAGAAAAGCAAATATTGGTGAAGAATGTACTTGACTAAAAATGAGTAAGTGGTGTATAGCATAATCCCCAATTACCAGATCAAGAGAGCAATCACCATCACCGTAGATTAGTGAAAAGGACTGATATTCCCTTTCCTGTTGAACTTGTTTCTGAAATATTACGAGTAATAAGTAGGTGCACCATTGTAATAAACAAATATCATCAGAAGAGATGTAAAACACAGATCAACTTTTAGAACCACATCCCTTTACTTACAGTCCTTTGACCACGAGTAATACTTGTAACTGAGCTCAACCGGAGCTGTTTTTCCTCCTGACCAGAGTACCAAATTAAAAGTTTCTCATCCTGAGATCCAAACAATCAAGTTTCAGACATCTAAAAGATACAGATGATGGTAAAACAGAATAGTTACTTGTCTTGAGCAGCATTCATTATCATACAGATGCAAATTGGTTATCACTAAAGAGCTAAAAGTGATATCTCCTGACTGTACAGTCTATCCCAAAAAGAACCAATAAAATTATTTGCAAGCAGTTTGCCTATCTGTCTAGAATCCCTTCAGCTAGCAAGTTCAAGTGGTGGGTTGTGTATTACAATAAGTTCACAAGGACCACCATTTTACTAGACCAAACTACAGTAAACCACATTCCAAAAGCTCAAATAAGGGTGTTTCCCTTATTTCATAGTATTCAGGAAGGAAATTTCGTTCTTCTTCTTTTTGGCAAGTTCCCCTTTTGCTTGTGGTCAGGCAAAGTACAAAATTACTTATATCTTCTGTATGGTAGCAAACAACAATGTCATTTAATTTTTCCTCAAGATGTAACAATATCAGCCTTTTCTGTAACAATTGAGTGAAGTTATAATGTCAGCACAGGCTTACTAACCCAAAGAATAAAGATTTAAGTTCCAAGCAATAAAGTTTTATCCAAATTCCAATGAAACTTCTAGAAGATTGGAGCTGTATGAGGATTACTCCAAGGAACCCGCTCAGGCACAGCATGAGCACCTCCGCCCATATCATGCCCAAACATCACTTGGCTGGCTTCTTGGAGGAACTGGCTTGGTCAGCCAAGGGAATGGCAATTGGGAGCTTCCCAAGGAGCCGTTCGTACCGCAAGAGTCTTGGATCCTACAAAACTTCATAAAACCGATGGAGGCAGAGGTGCTGATCGTGTTCCAAATCATATCGAGGGCATGATCAAGCTATATGATCTTTGAGAGGAGAATGGGGCACAGAGTTGCAAAAACATCATCATCGTCATCTAAGAATTTCTGCCATGAAACCTTTTCTTCAATTCTCCCCATTCTGAGCACAAGTTCTCTGATAAGTTCGTAGCAAGCGAGTCTATTCTATCCAATCCCCCCCCCCCACCCCCCCGACATCTTGTTCTACCCGTCTCGTCTTATCCCACCTACTTAGGGTAAATTCACGTCTTGTTACTGGGTCAGCTAAAGGCCTACGTTCGATACGAAAAATCCATATCAACCTATGCTCCCTCAACAGTCCTCAGTTGATGCTACTCCCACCTTCTGCATTCCTCGTTCCTTGTTATGTTCCTCCATGTGTGGGTGCTCATCCAACTAAGCATTCATATTTGCTGCACAAAAGCATGATGTTTCTTGGTTGCCCAACATTCTGAAGCATACACGACTGCTGCCCTCACCACCGTGCTATCAATCCCTTCAACTTGAGAGGTATATTATACACCAGAAGCAGTCCTGAACTTTACCCAACCTCCACTTATCCTATGCGCAACATCCTCATAATCTCTCCTCTATTGTGCATTATTGATCCAGGGTACCTAAAGATATCTTTCGAAGATACGGTTTTGCAAAAGCGTGTCCCGAATGAGAAGATAACCTCATGTAAATGTGCTCACCTTCCATTGGCTTTGGCATCCATTTGCTAGGCCTACAAATAACCCCATTAGTCATTCCTTGGAAATATTTTTACAACAATCCCGAATGTGACCCAATCCTCAGATGACCTGACCTGGGGGCTGCTCTCTCTCTCTCTCTCTCTCTCTCTCTCTCTCTCTCTCTCTCTCTCTCCCCCCCCCCTTTTCCTCTCTCCTCCTCCAACTTTCCCTCCATTGCTATAATGTGTTACAAACATGCAATACGCTCGTATAAGCTCTAACGTCACCTTCCCTTTTTATGTCTAGAGATCGATATAACCACCAGTTCAAGCCCCCACAACAACTAAGGAATACACTATTCTTAATTGCATATATGTGGTGAACCAGTATGAAAGGCCGTTTGTAGTTTAAGTGCTTGATCATATTATACACATCCAAACTTGATTCGTATATCTTTTCGCATCCTAATCTACTAGAACAACATATTCCGAACCCGTGCTACGCAAGTGGTAAAAGAGATGGAATCAGCTCTCAAGGCCATTCTTTGGTTTGGTTCTGAGATCAATTCTCACAAGCCCAAGATTGTGTGGGTTGATCTATGTCTACCAAAGCAAGAAGGAGGGTCAGGATTAAAGGACCTCACAGTACGGACTTTGGACAAGGCAACAATCCTACGGCAAGTTTGGGCTGTGGCAGTGAGAAAGAACACAAGGGTAGAGCTGAGTCATATGTCTATTATTAAAGCTAGGTGTCTTTTGTAAAATTCCTGTTCTCAACATACAGGAGGAAAGTGCTCAAACTTTGAGAAGTAGCTCGACAATTAATGTTCATATATTGGTGATGGTAAAATTACTATCTTTTGGTATGACAAATGGCATCCCCTCAGTCCTCTTGCGCATAGATTTGTTACTGAAGTAATTTATGACAGTAGAAGTAACCCTACAGCCAAAGTGGAAACCATTATAAGCAACAACAATTGGAATTGGCCCCAACCTGTCTCTCAAGCAATGGAGTAGCACCTTTTAATCCTCAAGTGCCTCGTCGTATTAAGTGGGAGCTCACACCTACTGGAATCTATACAATTAGTTCTGCTTGGGAGTTTCTAAGGAAGCATGTTCCAAAGGTAGCCTGGTGCCAGATTGTTTGGAAGTCAACTAATGTTTCTAGATATTCTTTCATGTTGTGGCTCGCTTGCAAAAGTCGTCTAAGAACTACGGATAAGCTGAAAAGCCGGGATGTAATAAATGATGATACTTATGATTTGTGTGGAAGAACCAATGAAACTCTCCACCACCTGTTCTTCGACTTTGCTTATGCGAGACAATTGTGAAAGCAATGCTTGTGATGAAATCTTCTTAATCCCCACATCATCCGCTGGGAGATATCACCGGAATTCATTGTCTAGGTTGGCAAGTGTAAAACTTTCTTGGCCAAGATTAGAAGTTTAACCTTTGTAGTGGTGGTCTATGTTCTTTGGTTAGCCCAAAATAATAACAAGCTTATTCCTGAAACACAGCTCATGAAGATGATTGAAACGTTTGAGGTGAGAACTGGAAGGTTTGCCAAGCTTGGGGACTCAATTCTCTTCTTAAAAGAATATATTTCTGTTGATTATGTATAGCTCATCTTGGCGGGACTATCACCAGCCTTAGGCTTGTACTGCTACTTGTTAGCTGAGCTCTTGCTCTTGTCTTCTAACATGTTACCCCCTTACCTCAAAACAATTGAGTTGTATGGATTTGCAATTATATGTGCTCCCCAAGTTAATTTGATGCAGACAAGAGTTATGCAAACAATTGACTTGTATGTATTTAGGTATTTCACTTAGCAAAATGGCTATCTAAAAACAATTTACTTGCAGAAACCCACAAGTAAAATAGTATGCATAAAAGTAGATATGCAGTGTGTCTCATCACATCACTTTTCAAATTGCCTACCGTGGATAACCTGAAAGGACAGACTCTGGGCTTCCCTCTTTGGCCATACTTCAAAAGTTGGGCACCCTTCTTTAGAGCTAGAATTGCCTGCACAAGTCGCAGAGCAACCTAAGGTACATAAACCTTCTGTAACTAAAAGTCAAGCAACTCCTATTTGCAGCACGATTTCTAGAACGTGTCTGAAATAAAATCCAATTAATAACCAGGTTTGCCTTGAAATGCGGAAAAACTGTGTTACTCGAAAGCATAAATTCAAGAAACTTGAGATCCCATCATCTTGTGTTGATTTTGATCAAGAATGAAGTGGCTATAAAATTGAAATTGGGAATTGAAGCAGAGAAACAAAGACAACTTAATACAAAGCATAACAAGTACGAGAAACAAAGACAACTTAATACAAAGCATAGCGAGTACAATTTGAAGCATCATCTATTCTATGGGATCATCTATCTCTCAGCACGGCGAGACGGGAGGCATGTGAATGGAATTAGGAAGCTACATAATGTGGAATTCAAAGGTGTGGAATTCAAAGGCATTAACCCAGAGAGAATGATATTATAAAAAGTGATGCAGATAGGTTTTGTTAACTACAAACCAACTCTGTGAAAAGTGATGCAGATAATTTTGTTAACTACAAACCAACTCCGTACCAAGGAAAATTGGTAACACAAGCATCTGCTAGATGCTTATGCCACTAGAGTTCTATAATATGCTATTTTGATGAACAGAAATTTGGAATTTCCAATTCCCATTCTGCAATTCCCAGTTCAAGATGTGCAAAATCCAATGAACTACAAGTCTCGGGCAATGAAGAAAAAGAAGGAAAAAAAAAAGGAAAAGAATATTATACACTGATTCAAATTAAAGAATGCTACTTAGTCTCCCTTCAAGAAAATGCCAACATTATAAGCAACTAAGAACCAACAAGGTATATAACCAAAGGGGGACAAAATAACAATGCCAGATTAATTTCCAGAACAAAGCAAGTTGGGTTTTCAAGCATTTGTCACCAAAGCATACCATTCCACTTAAATAGAATTTTCTTGCAGACAAAACAAATGGTACAAACAGAAGATAAGAATGAAACAATGAAGGCCAATAAAGAGCATCACTCTAAAATAAATAGGTTGAACACAACTGATAGCAGTATTAAGGGGGAAAGAGAGAGAGTGGAGACCTGCTCAACTTGTCTATGAGAAGGGACTAGTGCTAAGCATTCCTCTTCACCCATTAGAATTTCCAGACATGGAAAGGAAATGTTGAGGAATGGCAAGACAAGGGGCAGGCAGACAGGAGAAGCAGAGACAGAGAGGGAGAGAATGTATAAGAAAGAATGAAGAATGCAGGCAGTGAATAGATGTTTCTTCTAGCCTTGCACGGAGAGTATAATAGGACACAAGTGATAATAGTAGTATATGACTTTGTGGGTGCGTGTATGAACATGTAGTACAGTGGAGAGAGGAGATTTTTGTTAGGAAAGAGAAAGACAGGGGAGAGGGGAGCGGATTCACTTCCCCCTTTCTTTGATTCTCTCTCTCTCTCTCTCTCTCTCTCTCTCTCTGTGTTCTTCGTGGGTTGTGCAGAGAAAGAGAAGGCAGTGTACTCTTAACTGGGGGTGTTGCAGCATTTTGCTAAACCCAACCGCACGTGTTCATCATACCTCATGCATTTTTATTTTAGGTAAGAACCAAATAACTTTTTTCACCTAAAGACCAAAATAGTATAGATTTCAAAATTTTTAGCGACAAAAGTAGGGGTGGACAGTTCGTGGTTAGGCACACCACAAAGTGCTATAGTTGGTTATCAACTCCCATAATTAAACTTAAACCTTATAACTTTTATACTCCGCGCAGATTTTCATATCTCGCATACAATTAGTAAGGAGTAGTGTATCGCCAATTTTATCTCCTTTTTGTACATTATTATGAGACGGTTTTTACATCTCACTGTAATGATATATCTACACAGTCTGACTATAGCAAGCAACACCGTATACAAGACCACTCGACACGCGGTCGCTCTTGATGGCACAAGAAAACAGTGTGTGGCATTCGTTCTCCCACTTACAAGAGGAGTTCGCCAATAAATCTCAATAATTTATAAGTAATAGTGCATCAACATAACAATCAACAGTGCATAAAGAGTACATTTCAAATGGTAAAGTGGTTCCCAATAATCTTTTTACTCCAAAATATATCATTACATCTTACAAAAACTTTGTTTACGTTGACAATGTGCAAGATAGTTAGACATGTAAGTTACAATTGTACAGGCGTTGCATCGTTCTCTAACAGATGTATTTTACTGTAAGGACAAATGGAGGAATTAAAAAGCTTAAAAACTATTGAGGAGAAGTTGAAGTTAGGGAACTAAAGAAAAGGCTAGCAAACCATTTATAGAGTTACAGTGAGAGAAGGGAGTTTGGAGGCCAAGGGGCAAAGGGCATCAAGGCTTTGCTTGTTACAGTGGTGAATCTGAGAAAGGACAAGAGAAAGGTAGAGAGGCTTTACTAGTCAAAAAAGAAAAAGATAGCAAATGCCACGCAAATCGAGAGAAGAGGAACCCCACTGTTAATTATACGCAGGACTAAGGGTGTCAAGGGCTCAAGGCCTTGCTTGCGCGAGTGTCAATTCGGTGTCAGGAAGAATCATAACAAGAGAGAGGACTGACTATTATTTCCATCTTCTCTCTGGGGGATTCAAATACTTCCAAAGTTATTATGTTTGCAAAAGGTCAGCCAACACCCACTGTGTGTGATGCCACCCCCATGTAGGAGTAGGACCTTTCGTTTCAACTTTGACTCCTCGTCTCCTTACTCCTTTTTCTTCCTAATAATAACTAAAACTTTTCTTCTGATTCAACTGAGAATATACCAAACCTTTCCATAATTTCAAAGTTTGTTAGACTAGATGCTTATAGTCACCATTCGTTAATAGTCAAAAGTAATAAATTGTAAGCGAATTAAGCAAATAGTCCCAAATTATTGAACTTTTAAGTTCATTAAGAAACATGTCTCACATGGAAAGTAGTCCATGTTTTACCGTCTCATATTTTACCATCCCGTCTTCCTCATCATTACTTTATTATGATGGACATTTTTACGTATTATCAGCTAGTTTTGCATCAGATATTTTGATAAACTTTATGTTGATAACAACATACAAAATAGTCCCGCCAACAGCAAATGAGTGTTAGTCTCGAATTTTTTCCATACTCTCGTAAGACCACTCTGAAACTCAATTGCTGGACTACAGTCGCCTTGTAAAACTGTACGCGGGATGAGCCATCAAGATTGTCACTCACTCTCCAAACGAGAACTATGATCAACATGTGTCACCTAACTCACAAACATTATCCAAGAAAACTGAGCGGCCCCATATGTAATTGTGCTGCTTCAAGCCGTGGAAGAGCCCCATCAAAAAGTTGCAATTCTGTCTTGTGTTTTGATTTCTTCTTGGCAACGAACCCCAACCTTACGTTGCACCTGCACATGCACATGGCTCTTGATCAGTGCCTTGTTTTCAAAGTTTTCGGCAACAAACTGGCCGTCATTGTTTGTTTATTCGTGGTACTTCACTGTGTGACCACTGACTAACCACGAGCTTCACAATCAACAAACTCATAATCTTTAATAAGATTGCGGGCTACGAATGTGGAGCCGTGTGATTACAATAAACATGGCCTTTGAGTTGTAAAGTTTGCATGTGCCCACTGCTAAGAGTATCCAATGTCAAATGGGGAGACAAAATTCCACAATGGGTATAGTTAGAATCTGAAGAAAGCCTTTCGAGGCTTCTCTCACATTTGCTAACAACAAGTTGTACATATTTGGAGAGTGATTATCAGTTTCTTGAAAAGTTTTGGTGCTATTGAAAAGGAAAAAAAAAAGACTCAAAGTGCATCATATTATTCAGACTGGTACATCGTGCCAATTTTTTTTTCCCAACAGATGTCAGTTTTGCTATACCACACGACGAGAGAATCAACCAAGTCTCTTAGAAGAAGACCAAAAAGCTGAGCTAACACCACATTTTGCAAGGAAAGTTACGAAAATCTAAGTTTTTATTTCAAAATGACTTAGTACAACACCAAAAAGCTTAGGTGATGCCATATTTTGCAAGGCAAGTTACAAAAAAAAAAAAATTAAGTTGCTATGCCAAAGTGAAGTGATGACTTCGGACAACTTCATTTCGGTCTAAAAACAGTGAGTTTGTAAAAACATACAATTCAAAATCAATTTAGAATCTAAATTTTAACACGACACTTCATGTGTGGCTAGACTTTTTTTGAGTGAGTCAAATACGTAGGTGAATTAAACTAGTAGCGGTGGATCTAACATTTGAATTGTCTATGTACATATATTATATGAAAGCATCTAACTCAAAATCAATTGACAATGACAGAATAGTCTCGCTAAGCTTATACATTGAATTGCTAGTAATTTTCCCGATCTAGGATTTTATATCTCAGCAGAGTTAATGTTGAGCACAGACAGTTACACAAACCTCGTCACCTCTTGAAACTTGAAAAAACTTCACCAATTAATTTAAGAAAAAGAAAAAAAAAACTTGTAAAGAACATTGCAGTAGGAAACGAATAGTTTTCCTTTTCCTATGCACTTTTTCTGTGTAAAAAGACCACAATCCCGAATAGTTTTCCCAATGCTCCACGACCACCATGGCATCCTGTGTTGCGTAGTGTATGACGGCCAGGTTCTCTTTTGCTACGCGTGACTAAAAATTTTGTACATTAGTTTGCATGTGTTAATCGTTTCGAGCAAATATTTTGAAACAAATATTTTTTTTTATGGACTACCTGATTAGTTTAATTCTTCGGTCTTTATGTGAATACGGATGTTGTATGGCTTATATTTCATGAAGTTGTTATGTGTGTATATATTTTTTGCATAAAATCACCAAATTAAAATTTTTGAGTTAAGGGATAAATTACAGTCAAAATCCATATTTTCGCAAAGTGAACACTTGTACCTAAATTTTTTTAAAAAAAATTATTAGAATTCTTTGATGCTAACGTTTCGCGACCCTAACTAACAATTTTGGCTAACTTGGCAAAATCGTACTTCGAAAATGCCAAGCTACCCTAAAAATACATATCTCTCTTCTCTCTTTGCCTCCTATTCTCTCTCCCTTCTCTCAATCTCCTCCTCGGGCCATTGCAGCCATACTCCACTACACCGATCACTATATGCACACACTACATTGGCGATCGAACTCCAAACTCCATTGCACCGGCCACCATCTGTAGACAGACCACCACCATCAAACACCCACCTTCACTTTCTTTTAATATTCCACACACATCCACACATTCACATACGTGGATTTGCAAATACGAGCATGCGCGCGCGCACACACACATGCCCAGACACTCGCTCACATTCAGATTTGTGTGTATGTGTGTGTGAGTTAGTGAGTACATATACTCCTTTAGCAAACAGAGGGAAAAAGAAAAAGACACTATATAACTTTATTGGATTGGAAAAGACTAAACTGCCCGCTAGCAGATTATTTAAGAGCAGGGGTTAATATTTGTTCTAGTCTGTTAAAAATAATGGAACAGTTTTGTTTGTAGGAACAAAGAGAAGCAAATTTATTCTATTCTCGATAAGTACCACTATGCAATGGGGAATTGATATCATTTCATATGAGCAAATACATCCAGACTTATTTATCATAAAAGGGCCTATCGTAAGAATTTTCCCTTACTTACTTTCTTAGTTACTTTTTAAAATTTATGAATAAAATAATATTGTGTTTGTGAGTGCGAGTGCAGATTTGGGTGCGCATGTGCATATGTGTACGTGGGTATGTGTGTACTTTTTTTTTTAGTGTGTGGATTTAACGACTAGTCTGGTAAGGAAAAGATTAATTAAGCTACAGTTTGACACACAATATACAAAATAAAATGAGTTTTCACTTTGACTGTTTTGCCGATAAATACACAATGAGCTTAAACATGAGTTTTAGTTGTTTAGGTGGTGTTGTGGTGGTGATTGAAGTTGAAGGGGGTAGATCTGGGCCTATCAGTGCGTGCAAAGGACTATGGCGGTTGTTGGCATTGGTGGTCCATGGTGGTTGTGCATGTGAGTGTAGTGTGAAACAGGAAGTAGATTTGGTTGGACTTTTGGCGGTTTTGGTGAATTTTGGCAGGCATATTTGGTGGATTTTTGGAGCAGGTCAGGCTGTGACGGTGCTGGAATTGTGCAGTGGCTATGGTTGGTGGGTTGGTGATTGGAGTTGAAGAGGGCATAAAGACACGGTGGTTATGACTAGAGTATAAAAGAAAGAAAGGTTTGAGGACAACTATTCACAATAATAATAATAATAATAATAATAATAATAATAATAATAGTAATCAACGCCATGTTAGCGTTTTGTTTTGTCGATGGAAACCAATGATATTATGACAAAACAAAGTCTATGGCTGTAACTACTCCTAAACTCAAAGAGCTTCCTATAATTTTGTGTTCATACTGATAATATTATATATATATATATATATATATATATATATATATATATATATATATATATATCCTTGCATCTAGGGGTAAAGTTTTGACAAACTGGATACCCGTATCAAATTGCAAAATGTGAAAGAAATGTATCAGATTCTCCTGATGTTTGGGTTACGTGACACTAATTAACAGTTGTCGTATACGTGGTATTTAAAATGTCAATACTACCCTTAACTATTTAAGATTTTTTTTATACCAGCGGCCTATATCCCCACCTCCCTTCACTTTCTTCCACTTTTTTCTGCGCGCGCACACACACACACGCACAGAGATCTATGAAAATAAACTCACACACAATCAGACATTGTGTATGTATTGTCTGGGGGGTGTGCGTGTTCGCGCATGGGGGTTCGGGGGTGCATGCCCAGGTCTTTATATGGTGGGGGAGGGAAGGAGAGAGAGGGAGAGCATATTGCTTGTGCAAAATTGTGTTTGTGACTATGGCTCTAAACTGATGGTGAAAGAAAGTGCTCACAACCTATTCTGGTAAGACCCAATGGCCCGCTGGGGGTCCCACTTCCCACAGACACGTCAACATAGTAAACGGTCTAATTTCCAGCGTATCGAACCGGTCAACGCGCGCACTCCCAAGACATGTGTTTTTCTTCTCGCTTCACGAGCTTCGTGCGCGATTTAGGTGCAATTTATTTCGCGTTAGCGTGACTGACGAGAACACGACCATCACGCCAAGATCATCTGAGCACCTTTTCATCAAAAACATCGACCGACGACGCAATCGGGTCTACGGGGTCAAGGGCAAAGGCCTTGGCCAACCCCATGGGGTCTACCTCGGCCTCCCCCAAGGCCATGGGATCGGCCTCAGCCTCCATGGGGGGTCAGCCTCGGCCTCCATGGGGGGTTGGCCTTGGCCTTCCGCCCCGGTGGTTCACTTTTCGCGTTGGGTCCTTTTCACACTTTATTCGTCTCGTACGCTTTGTATACAACTTTGGCACCTTGTCCGTCATGTGGGTATGATTCACGTCGACACGCTCGTCACAACGCAACTTCCGGATTCGTCGTTGCCTATCAAAACACTAACCATTGGCACGCCCGAAGTTCACCGAAAAGAGAAAGGTGGCCTTGGCCTCGGCCACCCTAGGGTCGGCCTTGGCCTCCCCCCAAAACCCCCGGCTTTGCTTTTTTTTGCTCACATTGTTCCGAACCACGTTTTGCGCTGACACGAAGCTTACTAACGCATACATAACAACCTCGTGACGTTTCATCCGATTGTCCCGCGACGTTTGTCGCCGCGCCCGTGCGCCATTCTCATGATGCGTGCCCCCGGCACCAAGTATTGCTCTGTGACATTCGTCACCGCGCCTGTGCGCCATTCTCAGGGTGCGTGCCCCCAGCACCAAGTATTATCCCGTGACGTTCGTCGCCGCGCCCGTGCGCCATTCTCATGATGCGTGCCCCCGGCACCAAGTATTGCTCCGCGACGTTCGTCGCCGCGCCCGTGCGCCATTCTCAGGATGCGTGCCCCCGGCACCAACTATTGTCCCATGACGTTCGTCGCCGCGCCCGTGCGCCATTCTCATGATGCGTGCCCCTGGCACAAAGTATTGCTCCGCGACGTTCCTCGTCGCGCCCGTGCGCCATTCTCAGGATGCGTGCCCCCGGCACCAAGTATTGTCCCGTGACGTTCGTCGCAACGCCCGTGCGCCATTCTCATGATGCGTGCCCTGGGCACCAAGTATTGCTCCGCGACATTCGTCGCCACGCCCGTACGCCATTCTCAGGGTGTGTGCCCCCTGCACCAAGTATTGTTTCCCGACATTCATCGCCACGCTCGTGCGCCATTCTCATGATGCGTGCCCTCGGCACCAAGTATTGCTCCTCGACGTTCGTCGCCGCACCCGTGCGTCATTCTCAGGATGCGTGCCCCCGGCACCAAGTATTGCTCCGCGAGCGACATTTGTCGTCGCGCCTGTGCGCCATTCTCAAGATGCGTGCCCTAGGCACCAAGCATTGCCCCGCGACGTTCTTCATCGCGCCCGTGCGCCATTCTCATGACATGTGCCCCCGGCACCCGGTAGGATCTCGCGACAATCGTCGCCTCGCCCGTGCGCCATAATCATGATACAGGCCTTCGGGGCATCACACTTATTCACCACACCATGCGCCTCCGACATGGACGTGGAACATGCTTCGACCCACTCACCATATTGTGCAGCATTCCGGGGGGCTCCGTTCGTAGTGCTCCGGCACGAGGACCCCTCGCAGCGGGATGGGCTTGTTACCCCACAGGATGGGCTCGTTACCACAAAGCCATCGTCGTCACAATCACGGGGGCTCCGTTTGTAGTGCTCCGGCACGAAGACCCTTCGTAGCGGGATAGGCTCGTTACCATAAAGCTATCGCCGTCTTCATTCTGGGGGGGCTCAGTTCATAGTGCTCCGGCACGAGGACCCTTCGCAGCGGGATTGGCGACTCTTCTAGGACACTATCTGCACCAGGGTGCCTGCGTGACTGGCCTACGTGCTCCGGCACTGGGGGCTCGCGTTGGCACCCCTATGGACTATGACCCCCGGGTCACTCCTAGACGGGAGCAGGTTTTCGGAGGGCATCGCACCTAGTCTGCCTGGCAGCGGGGCGTCGGGTCTTCCCCCTCCGCTGCCAGGCCTGTGGGATTCAGTAAGGGCTTGGATCGGTGGCTGGGGCAGCGGGTTTACTCTGACCATGCTACCGCGGTGTGGTCAGTATTCTCAGACAGGTAGAGCGACGTTGTGTGGGGCAGGCAACGCAAATTTGGGAACCGGCAGTCCAACAGAGAATCGATATTTTAGGACCCCTGGTGACGTGTCACTCTTAGGGGACGACATGTGGCACTTTATGACATAAGCATGATGTTTCCTATAAATAGTTAACTTTACAACTTAAAAAGGATTTTTGGCTCATTCTTAAAAAGAACTACTTTCTCACTCTAAAATTTGGGAGCTCTTGGGTTCTAGTGAGAGAAACATAACTTTAGACCGTAATATTGGACCCCGACTCGAACCTTAACTTGGACTGTCGACTGCCGGCGCTGTTCGTCTTGGCCTCGTCTCCGCAGCACTGCCACTCATCAAGGCCTGTTTAGGAAGCCTTGCTCTCAGCCCTTGCTCCGCCTTTGCTGTCTCCTCACTTTGCATACTTGGAAGCTGACCCGGACTGCATCCTTTGTGGCACCTCTACGTAGATACGAGCCCACTTTCCTTGGCATCAGAAAGGAGATGCACATGACGCTTGATTGCGTTGCTTATGATGGTTTTGGTATTTAGTTAATTTGTTTTTGTTTCTTTGCATGCGCGCGCTTGGGTGGCTTTTTTATGAGTTCATTGAAAGTTATGAATCGGCAATTTTCATATGGTGGTAGTGTGTGTATGATTCGATGATGGTCAATCATGGCGTTGATGGAAAGATGTGGCAATGATGGGCAATGGCGATGGCAGGTTATGGCGTTAATAGGGTGGTGTGGGCAGTAAGCTGTGGTGCTGATAAGGGTGGTGAGTTCGGAGCCGTATGAAGATTATAGGTTGTTGTAGGTTAATAGATCGTGGGTGGTGGTAGGCGGCGATGAAAGCACGAGAAAACAAAGAATGAGAAGAAGAGAAAAATAGCAGGTGAGAGAAAGAATATTTGGAAGGGTAATTTTATCTTTTCACATAATAAAAATGCAATATGCTTCCGTTTGGTCAAATGATACATTTGATATTATGCAATAACAGGGCTTTTCATTTACCCCTAAACTCAAGGATAAAAGTTTTATTCCTAATAGTTTTATACATAGCAATTGATAGCTTAATAACAATGACTTATAAGAACCTCTTCTTTGAAATTTTTCTTTATTAAAATACTAGACACGTAATCAATAAGAATTGCGGGTTTGAGCGTTGGTGTTCGACGACGAGGGTGTGACAGCCTTGGTTTGTTCAAATTGATCCACGGGTTGGAGGTGTCACTAGTTGTTAGTGGTGTCCTGTGGTCATCGAAAACGAGCTGGTGGTCTAGCGGTGGCAGCCTATGGATCTGCAGGCAATGGTGAGGACATGTGGCGCATGGGCAACGGTGGTCTCAGGACACATGGCACAGTGGCAGGTGTTAACATTGTGGGGTTGACATGTGGTGTTGATGAGTAACAACTGTGTGTTTATTCTTGTTTATCGGTTTATAAAGATATATATATATATATATATATATATATATATATATATATATATATATATATATATATATATATGTCTCGTTTGTTGGTTAATAAGTATACATATTGGAGTTGATCTCATATCACTACTAACAATTAAAATTAAGTTGTCAGCGCAATATGGCCGAATTTAAGTTGCAAGCGTGATCTGGTCATCCGCCAAAACTAACTTTTCTTTAAACTTTCATGTCGTCCTCCACAAATGTAGCGAACGAGACTTTTGACCAAATTGCCCATCAACCCCATAGCTTAAACTGTAATAGGGCCATCACTTTTGTTCAAACCTCCTTATCCGCTACATTTTGTAGCGGCTATCTTTTAGTAAACCATCATCCAAAGCTGAACGAATACAATTAAAGATAGACACACATAAACACACGTATACATACTTATACACACACACACATGTGTGTGTGTCTGTGTTGTTTGCTGGTTATTTTGTTTTGGCGTGTTTTGGTGCTTTTTGGATAATGCTTGATGAGGCTATACTTTGGGTCTCTGTAGTTTTTTTTCCTTCTGTTTTTTCGGTTGTGTGTGTGTGTGTGTGTGTGTATAGCCCTTTATGAATCCGTTGAAACTAAACTGGTTGTAATCTTTTTTATATGTATATATTTCATTATTATACCCAAAAAAAAAAATCTCACACATTGATACATACGCAAAATAACATAATTGCAATATTTAGTTTCATTGAATTTATGGACTTGCTTTGATTTTTCGCAAATGGAATATAGATTTTGAAATTAACCATTCAAAAGTAATTAATTTTTCAAAGAAATAGGTATATCGGAACTCAAACTGCATTGGGCGCATGAAGTTGCGAATATCCATTTGGGATCAGTACGTAATCGGGATACACATCCAATAGTCAAAAGGCAGATACAAAATTTTTTGTACTCAATATCGGTCTCAGCTAATAGAAATTGTCCATAGCCCTAGCTGAGAAACGAACTCAATACATATGATTGATACTTTATCTAATACAACTATAAACGACCAAGTGATTGGACTAAAATTTTTGGCTCAGAAGACTCATTTTCATCCTAAACACTTCATTTGGTTACCATTTTTTATTTTTATTTTTTCATTTTTATATTTATTAAAGTATAGAAAAGATGCATTTTCGGAGAAAAATGAACAACACTTATTAATTTGTTTGGATACGTCTTTCAAAATTAAATAAATTCCTGATAAAAACTACGAAAACTCATCTATGTTGTTTCAATGCCACTTTCCACACATTATAAGTCAAACTAAATGGAGTAAATTCTAATAACAAGTTTGTAAAGAGTTGTTCCATGGTGTTTAAATTTGAATTTTCACAAACAAATTTAAAACTAGCAATGAAACTAAAAAGATACAGAAACGTGAAATGGAAACAGATAAAGGACAACCAAAGTGCTCTATAAAGAACAAGAACCAGCTTCTCATAAAGTTGGGGAAGTCATTGGTGCAATAAAGTGCCCAAGAAGCGTGCCATGTGAAGCTTAAAGCATTTGGTACAAGAGAGTTAAGTGTTGTTTCTCTTATACCCCTTTACCAATCAAGTACCAACTGATTGTTGGAGCTTTTAAAGTGTTCTCACTAAATTCTTGGCAGCATTAGGCAGCAAGAAGTAGATGACTCTAAAGATTCATTAGGAAACTTATCTCCTGGCTTTCCCTATTTAGGAAAACGTTTATTCTGACAACTACATATGCTTGTATTAGCCCAATTGTAGTGATTATCACATGAAAGATTTGGGATCTGACTAGCATATAAGTCCCAAGAATTTCATAAAAACTAAAAGGCCTGACATGGGTCTAGAGAATGTGTTTGGCGATTGAAAAAATTTGTGATAAGACATAACAATCTTACGGTTACACTTTATAAACGTGCTATACATTTTCAAAATTTCGAATTTGTGACCTAAATCACAATGTTGCGATCTCTTAATCGTCGTATGTAGTAGAATAAAAATGATCTGGATTTTACGGGTAGCACTTTTACTTTGTTACCAAGTGTACCTCGGGGACGTCATCAAAGGGATGGGCATATATCTTGAAGTTGCAACTGAAATGAGTATCCAAATAGCCAGGTAGGTCCAGATATTAATTGCCAACGAAGTGTCAATTATGTTAACAAGACAGTGTAGGATTTGTTGACAAGCACCGGTAGACATGCTGGTAATTGCCTGCATTGTGGACACCACCTTGTCTTCGGCAATCTTAGAAGAACCAGGGCTAAAAGTTACCTTTGATGGCCCATGTATATGTAGTGTTTATCACTGTGCTTTCAATGTAAATGTGCCATATAGCTAAAGTTTGGCACGAAAAGACGTACTGTGGTCCAAGTACTCTCAACGGACATGATCTGATTTGCATCGTCACTAGATATGGTAATAGTTTTTTTTTTTTTTTTACGGTGTCCAGTACCTCGTCTTGTATTTGTAAGGGTTAGAGTACGACTATTACTTTGATATAAGAGTTTTCGAGTTTTCTTTGTATTTTCGTTAGTAGATCTTATTGCTTTCTGGTGGAGATGAAAAAAATCTAACCACTTAAACCTTGTCTCGGTTGTGTGGGGCCGGGGGCAAAAAACCACTATCCAATTCACCAATTGTGATGTGATTCTTCAGCTTCCTATCTGTTGGGCTCATTTGCATGTCATTTTTGAAGCACAAATTGCTCTGTTAGGGGTAAACAGCGAGAGTGCGCTTTAATTTCCTTGCGCAAGAAATGCTCGCGACCATGTTGGGTGTCCTCTTTGTATAGAACAAGTTATCTCACCAAAACGTGGGTCAGTCTCACATGAAGGGTTTGTCACATGAAGGCTATCCCTGACTCCAACTATCGGTTAGGGCCATCAGTAGGTCTTTATGTCCACATGCACTTGGGAGACGTTACAAAACATTAGGTCTCCCTGTGTGACAAAGGGAAGGAAACATGCTAGAGAAAATAGCTTCACCAACCGGCTATGAGCTGTGTATGCCACCAGGGAACATAACTATAAGGTTGTCAATTCTCCCATTCAACTGGTTCATCTTTGAGCCCTATCGATAAGAACCAAGATAGATGTGGAAAAGGGGTCCTTTACCTGATAATTTGTCAAGTTTTTGCCACTACAAAGATGTCGAATCTGCCTTCTTACTAACCAAGGCTTCGTTGATGCATTTGGGGTTGCAGCTTTGCAATAGCTGCAAAAGATCTGGATCCATGCATGTTTTGACCCTGATTAGATTTGTTCCTAATGTGCCAGGATGATACCAACCAAGAAAAGCACTAACCAGGTCCCAAAAAAGTGAAGATGTTTTGTTGTGGTTTGCTTGTCCAGTTTCTGAGAGCTCCTTCCCCATGTTTCTTCCCTTCTGGTGGAAGAACATGAGGAAAAAGTGAAGAGAAAGGGGCCTAATATTCAGTTTCCTGTGATTTTGAGGATTCAAAGTAAAGAAGTGAAATGAAGAAATGAATAGTCAAAAACAAAACTTAGAATTAACTCTAATTTGACCACTTGGGCGTAAGTTTTGTTTGAAAAGAAGGGAGCATGGCGAACTTTTATTTTAGAAAAAAAGAAATTAACTTGCGAGTCGACGCTTTACCTTTTTCTCTTTTAAACTCTCACATTGGAAGAGAAAAGACTGTTATTGTCAAAACTGTACGATTGTAAGAATAGTAGGATAAGAAGGTGATAGTTTGACCACCGTTTTGAGTCATATTGAAAGCTCAACTGTTCCGTCAATGACTCGTCATGTCTGGTTTGAATCGGCATCAACTTTTAACTACACTTACAAAAAATTATTTGAACAGTTAAAACATTGACAACAGTCATTGCACTTAGCCTTATTCGGTTTTTCACATAGTACTATACGTATTATAATATGTCCAAAAGAGGCTGCAACCAAAGCAAACTAATCGTAGACACATTTTCCCTTCCTTTTTTTCTCTCGAAGTAGAAAGGAAGAAGGAGGAAAATGACTATTTTCCATTATTTCATCTTCCAGTAGAACTAGAAGATAACAGTACCCAAAGCCAAAAACATAAGATACAACAAAAGCAAAGTCAGGGAAGACATCATAAGGCATGCATTGGAACACTACTCAATGCCATTCATCTTCCTCAGCATGACGACACACTGGTAGATCTTCTCTGGTTCTACGATGGTTTTGGCCACACTTTCCCTCTTCATGCATTTCTTTATCCAAGCTGATAACTTGGGGGTGTAATCCTCCACCTTGAATCCACCAAATTTCTCAAAAGCATCGAACCATGAGGTTAAGCCGATGAGTATAATGTCCACAAACCCAAAGCTCTCACCACCGAAGTAGTCTTTCTCCCCCAATGCTCCCTCTACTTGCTTCAATATCTCTATGAAGTCATTCTTGGCAACCTCTACCTCATCTCCTGAGCTTATCCATATCTTGCCGCCTGCTTCAAATACCTGCATCAATACAGAAAAAGAGAATAAATGTCGTTGTTTTGAAGAGACAAAGAAAGCACAATGGTAATATACTAGCATGGCACGCATATGCTAACATATATAGGGTTGACACTTATTGCTACCAATTGCATAAGGCTTAGTAAATCCGCGCTGATGATGTTTGCCTTCCCTTATTGATCATCAAGAACACGACGACAATGGCATTGGTTGTGTTGGTGGCAACAGCAGTGGTCGTAATTTGTAGACATACATATTTTCTGCTTCTCCTCTAGGCCGGACTACTAGACCTTAACCCTTGGCCCTGGGGTTAGAACAACAAAACTTAACGAGGACCAAGGAGACGGCATCCACAGTTTCTGAGCGTGTTAATAACATTTCACTTGATTTTAGTGTACAATTGAGTTTGGCATGCAAAAAATGAACTTGTCATGGATGTGAACGATTATATGAAGCATCATGCATGAAATAATTCCAGCCTTTCCAAATTCGGAACATCTTTCTTTTTACAAATTATGTGACAAATTTTCAGTCGAGCTTTATCTAAAGATTGTGATTCACTTTTTTCAAATATGTGGATCAATTTGTCACACGTCATACGAGAGGCAAATTATGAACAAAGCCTGAAAAAAGTAGCCCTAGTCATTCTTGTTCACAACGTCTAAAACCCCTTATGGTCCATGCATTGAGCTAATTCTCAAGCTTTAAGATTCCAAGAAGAAACAATATGGGCAAACCACACTTATATCCCTGAGGTTAGGGTATAATTACAGGCGAGGATAATAGTTTGGACAAATTACACCTATATCCGTTGACCAGACGGAATACAAAAAACCCTAACGATTTTAGCGAAAAGTCTTTATTACCCCTAATTCGAAATTAAAATTTCATGTTTCTTTTTATCCTTTTTTTTTGTTTTCTCTCCTTTCTCTCTCAAATTCACTCTTAGATTCAATCTCTCCGCACCCCCACCCCGCCCCATCCCCTCTCCCCACCCCGCTGTCACACACTCCCCCTACGCCGACGCCGCCCCCGTTCTTCCCCCCGCACGTCGTCGCTGTCCCTCCCTCCCCACCACGCCGCAAGATCCCTCTCTGCCGCAAGACCCCTCTCTTACCCACCACGAATCGCCCTTCTCTCTCTCATGCCATGACTCGGAATCACAGTAGGTATTTTTCTTGGGTTTTTGAATTGATGGTGGGTTTTGGTTTGGGAAGAAAGAAGAGTGGGTTATGGCGGTGTTGCGGGGTGGTGGGTGCAGTGATGCCAGGTATTTGGGTCACGGAGGTTGGCAATGATGTGTAAGTATGGTGGGGGCGGCTACGGGGTGGGGGAGGGTAGGGCAGGGAGGGATGGGGCGATGGAGTTGCCGGCGGCGTGGGGCTATGAAGCTGCCAGCGTAGGGCGAGATAGGGGCTGCTGTGGGGGCGAGGTGGGGGGAGAGAAGAGATGGAGGGGAAAGGCGATGTCGCCGGCGATGGGGGCGACGCCGGCAGAAGATTGGTCGCTGGCGGTAATTTGGAAACCTAATTTGAAAATTAGGGTTTTTATACGAACCTTAAAAAATTCTAATCCTAATTTGAACATTTAAACCATTATATTGGACATAAGTGTAATTTGCCTAAACAAATATAATCCTAATTTGAACATTTAAACCATTATATTGGACATAAGTGTAATTTATCCAAACTATTATCCTTACCTGTAATTATATCCTAACTTCAAAGACATAAGTGTAATTATTTAGTATATGCAGTAGAGGGCAATATTGCTATTTTGAAAATACGTAACGATGACATCATAAAAAATACACTTTTTGGACGGAACCCTAACGGATGGACACAACTGTAACAAAATTAGGGTTTTTGGTCACGGAATGTTATATTTTGAAACTTAATGTCCTTCACTGTAATTATACTCTAACCTCAGGGACATAAGTATAATTTGTCCAAACAATAATAATGAAAGTCAGTATGTCAAGATGGGTCCATGGGCCAAGTGTAACTGAGAGCAAGCTTCTTTCATCCAGTCACATCATGCACTCTCTAAGGCCCAAAAAAATTTATCTCGCCCATTTCACATTTCAGTTGAAGTTCTAGCATTTAGCTCAACCCTTAGTTGTGACTAAGTGGGCAAGGCGGAAATATAACTTGGTGCTTTGACTAGGATCACAAAGGCACATACTATAGGTTACTCTTTTTGAGGGAAGCAATCCATCGTTTCAGTATGGGAGCGAAATAAGCAAGCAATTTATAATACTTAGAGACGTCCAAGCATGGCCAGATTTCTCATATTGCGATTCCGTAAACAATTAGGATGGGATGACAAACCTTTTTATCAATGAAATCGGCCCAGAATCTCGCTTGAGCTTTGCCATAAGCACAAGGTGGCAGCAGCGGCGGTGATGGCCAGGTCTCATTAATGTAGCTGACAATGTTGGTGGACTCACAAACGGGCTTTCCGTCGTGCAACAAGACGGGCACTTTCTGGTAAACGGGGTTCGACTTGAGCAGCAACTCACTCTTGCCACCAAACAAGTCCTCCTCCTGCTGCTCATAGGCCACCCCTTTCTCTGCCAGTGCAATTTTGACCCTCATGCAGTAGGGACTTGCCCACATGTCCAAGAGAAGAAGACCCTCTTTTGCCATCCTTTGCTAGCTTTGTGGTACTAAAGGTTTTCTTCCTTGTTTGTGTTACTGATGATGTTGTAAGGAGTGAGTTGGTGTTTATATAGGAAGGCAGTTGTTATTCCTTGCAAGTCTTATTGGTTGCTCCTCAAAATGAAGCCTTTGGTGGTGTCGTCCGCAAAATTTGTTGTGTTGTGGTCTTGGTGCGTCTGGGGGAGCATACTTGAATGATACCTCCTATTGCCGGCTCTTACAAAGGTGCCAAATCAATATAAGAGGGAACATTGTGAAGCAAACGAGGATCCTCACCGGGGTTTGTACGGTCAAGTTCTTAAGATAATGGACATTGAAAATAACAAATGATCCATGACACACTGTCTCCCTACTTTATTCATATAATAACTTGCGTCAATGTTCAATTTTCGAAAGTAACGTAGGGAGTGCAATTAACTTTAAAGGGATAATTGATAATGCAATCCATCTTTTATTTTCTTTTCATACATACAAAACATGTGTTCCACACGTGGACTAGACCCTTGTCTTAGTCCATGGCAGACCACAGGGGAACTCGAGCCCAAGCACTTGGCCCAAAAAAACAAAACTTCGACCACCTCCTCCATGCACTATTGGAACTTGAGATATCACTTTTAGGGATGACAATTTGGGGCCTAATTAGAATTTTGCCCCACCTTGCTCATGGTACATATTTGGGAAGCATTAATGGATATGGGGCAAATGGAAGATCTAACCAAATGTGATTACTTGAATGTTTCCCAGCCCTAACTTGACCCCCAAATAGATTTTAAAAAACCTAACGCATTGACATTTTTTTTTCCATTTCCTCTCACACCCACATACACGGAAGCCTCTAGCACCATTAATGACAGTCGCCTGCCTCCGCCACCCCTCAACCGTGGCTGCCACCACTGACTGCCTCATAAAGTTTCCAACAGCCACCGTCCACTCCAGGCAGTCGCCGTTGCAAATTTTGGCAATCACCACCGTTTGCTACTATCCAACTCTAGCAGCCACCTTCGCCACGCCACTAAAAGAATAAAGAAAAATGAATTTCTGTATTAAAAAAAATGAATAGTTTAAAACAAAAAAAAAAACAAAATATATCTAGAAAGTAAACAGGTTGATCCATATAAAATCGAGTTAAATAGGACGAGTTGGACCCAAATGTGATGGGGATTAAATGAAAGATAGGGCAATACGAGGATGGTACGAATGGGTGGGGCAACTTAGATAGGGAGGGCAAAGCATCCCATATTGCCATCCCTGACATTTTTGCAGTAACTAAGGCATAAGTTGTCATGCGTGCATGTTTAACATGATATGCATCAAAACTACCTCATCAAATTCTTCCCCGTTGGTAGCTTTTCACATACAGCGGTAACCGCACTTTCTACTGAAGTCCCAAACTAATAACGATGCAACATATCCCATATGCAATCTTCTATTGATCAACCAAGTGGGACTTCACAAGTGAAAGAAGACCGAGGAAATTATCTTACTACTGACAATTCAAACACCCTGTACAAATACAGTTGAAGGATTCTCTCTACTTTTTAGTAGAGCCTAAGGAGACAGCAGACCCTCAAATTTGTGATTGTACCTGTTATATAGTGAGTAGTTCAGGAACTTTGACATAAACACATATATGAAGGAAGTGCTCAGGGTTCATCAAGTTATTCACCACCCAAGCAAATGGAATCTCCAATTTTGGTTCAATCCCTTGAATGCGGAGGAGCTTGATTTCAGCATTTTCAGATGGACGAGAGAGGTCCACTTGTTCTTCATGCAGTATTTCTCCACTCTCCTCTGTGCTTCTGCTGCTCGACTCTTCTGAATGTATTCTCTCTTCATCCCCAGCTACTAATTTCGATGTGCTGTCAATCATGGAGGAGTTGTCGTCTCCAAAAAACTCTGGCAGAAGAAATTTTACTGCGTCAAGCAAGGTGACACATTTGCCTGCATTCCCAAACTCAGTGAGACATTTACACAATTACCAAGTAGTGAATAGTAGCGTAAGTGGAGCCCATATTGATCCCAATGGTACATATTGCAATGAACGATACATATTTACCAAAGCAGATGAGTTTGATTATGACAAGTAATTCAAAGTGTATCCAAATGAGATGTAAGATGTGACATTAGCCAAAATTGCAACGTACAACAAATGTATCTCTTAAGAATCCAAGGTGATCTATGAATGTTTGGCTATAAATACATGAGAATATAAGTAAACGGAGACAGAAATTGTACGCTTTGAGACTAACACCTCCAAAGCAAGTACGGATACTATGCACTTTGAGAAAATACATAACAATCCTGATTGATACTACCAGCTAGGCAGAGAACATTAGAAACAAATTCTGCAAGACACAAGCACCGGATCGTCTAATAAGTGACAGACCACCACATATATTAGACTCTAAAGGAGAATTCCATATAAAAAACCTTAGCGACAAATTGGCTGTTTGAAAATCTTGCTCTGGAACCAACATGAAGTAATGCTAAAAAGTGATTTTGTTCTTATTTTTCTAAACGAGTACAGAGGTCAAGTATATGGGAGTAGCGAACTCCTATCTGACTTACTGTATGAACAGTGTCGCATACCTTCCCCATTAAACTCAACAGGTCTGTTTATGTACGAAATTTTGTCCCAGCTATCACAATAAGGTGCATCTTCTAGATCGTCAAAATCCTCAATGACACTCCAAACATATAAACGAACTGGAATTCTGCCTGACAAGAGCTCAAACAATAAGAAAACAATCATGGAAAACCAAAGTTTACTGAAGACGAAAAGGAAATAGAATTGATCGTAACCGAAATAAGGGTAAACTGCCTATGAGAACGGATATAACCGCATATTATATACTACAAGTAGAAAGAAATTGTTCACCTCTGAATCAAGTATGTACTTTCAGACTCGACAGCCTGAGCTTTTACCATACACCAGGCAGCGGGCCTCTCACAGAAATAGGTCCACACCCAAACTCTCCTTTTTAATATCAAGTATACTGATTTAGAGCAAATAAAGCACCTAACAATGGCATTTGATTTTTTTGAAGATCAACTATATTTGACGTAATCCTCCATTAGTTGCAAGTTGGAAAACACCTCAGCATTATCAAGACAAGGTCAAGAAAAAGACCGGGCTTTGGAAAGAAAAGACTGCAACTGGAACTTGAATAGTTCTAATTAAGAAATGCCACTGTGGAGGAACCAAAAACCCATGGCAGAATTGAGTCAGTCAGGTTTTTTCAGCTTTTCCTCCAACCGCAGAGAATTATCAGCTTGATCAGCCTACAGGGACAAGACTCTCTGAATAATTAAGTTAGCTTTTCGGTTCCCTCTACACACGCTTTCCAGATTTGATAGGAGACAGAAGACAATATATCCCTTTTAAGAGTTGTGATATTTCATAGGGATAAAGATAAAGGATACACAAAACATGAAATATACTTCCTTCTTGCAAAAATCCATTTTTTGATTTATTTCATCTGGACCGAACTGTTTCACGATGTTCCGAACCCAGCTCATACATGGTCTTGCGACTTTGCGGAGATCCGTGTTTTTGGTAAACATTGCTGGGGCCTGCTTCTTTCTTCATTTTCTTCTTCTTGGCCTCTTCGGGGGTGTCCGATGCTGTCAATACGTGTCCGCAATCAAAATTTAAGTAATTAAATATTCAGGACACAGAGAAGCCGTGTCTAACACGTGTCTGGCGGTGTTGAAGGCGTGTGGGTATCCCAGTAGGTGTTCGGCACCATAGGTTGCCCTCCTAGCAGTGTCTGTGCCTCTTAGGTAGTGTTTGAGACATTCAGCTGCTATCTTGTTACCTACGTCCTTTTTTGTTAGTGCATTACTGTCTTTATTTCTAATCAATTCTGAACAAAATTCAGCTACTCTTTATTTTACACACTCCATATAAAACAAAAATATAGTAAAAAATTCAACAGTGTCCTTCGGTGTCCAAACTCTGGTTTTCTGGAAATTTCGGTGTCTGGTTTCCCGGTCGATTTCGGTGTCCGGCGTGGTGTGCATGTCCGTGCTACCTAGTGGTTGGCATAGGTACCTCTGATAAACAAAGTTTACACAAAAAAAGGATGGTCCTAACAATCCAAGAGTCATATGAATACTGCACAAGCATAAAACACGATATTTAGTACCAATATCAATCTGAATGAAAGAAAAGGAACTTCCATGAAACGGCTCCCACGCATTACACACTTATTATGTTTTTTGCAGTTCAGGGTTGGTTCAGAATGCAAGAACTAAGGCATCTACTTTAACAACCCTGGATGTCTGCAGGTGCTATTAAATTCGTAATAGTTATAAGTACATGGTTAAGATTCAAGTGTAAACTCCAAGGGTATCAAAACCTGTTCTATCCTTTTCTAAAGCATAGCTTAATTACAGCCCGGTGTAGGTACTCTTTATTGTTTCCATGTTTTACGAAAACATCTCCTGCACAGAAACATATTGGCATCTCTGGCATGTTTACATTAGAAACAGAAAATACGATAACAATGCTGGAATAAGATATGCACGAGATAGTAGCAAGTAGGAATTTAAGCAAATGACTCAATTCATCTCAGTGATCCAAACAAATGAGCCCACCAAGTACTACGGGTGCATTATATAAGATGCGCATTTCTAGTTTCAGTTTTGAGGTTTGCTACTATAACCCCCCCTGTTCTCATAGTCCTCCGGTACAGGCTGCTCAGCTTCTCGTCCTTGTATAAATCCCTTGAGATTCAACTAAGGGTCGAATTGCTTTTTCTAGGTTCAGACAATAGGGGCAGTTCCCCGAATTTTAATTGTTGAAAATCCAGCGAATCTATTCCCCTCTCCTCCTAGAAACGAAGAGTGTATCTCCGACTGTCCAGCTATTGGCAGAATAAACAAAGTTACGAATTTCGTTTCATACCGGTTTGTTTCAGGCAATGTGTACTTTATTTAACCATTAGTGATACCAAGAGTAAAATGCTTCGTACCGGGTTAAATGTCTAAGTTACGGTCGTACCAGACTAAATGTGTACTATGTGAAAAAACATACCAGCCAAAACGCATGAAGCATGTAAGGAAGCATGTTTAGAGTAGAAACTGAATATACGAAACAATGCTGGAATAGGATTTGCACTAAACAGTAGAATGTAGAATTTGGAACAAAGATGGGGAAGCGTATCCATATACTCTAATATGGAAAACATGCAAGAAGACACACTGAAGAGTATATCTACAAGCTTCCAGCTACAAGTGTTGGTTTTGGCCAGTACGTATCGTTTTCGAGCATTAGCGGTACAAAGAGAGTAATGCTTCATACAGGGTTAAATCTTTGGTCGTACTGAATGAAACAGCATGTACTGGGGGAAAAAACACACTGACGGAAACGCAATGAAGCATGTAGGGAACCTTAATCTTCCATTTTTTCTAGACTTACATTAGAAATTCAACTTAACTATCCTTGTTTCAAGACCCAGATCTGAACTTTCAACTCACATCTCAATCTTCAAATCTGTTTTCTCTCTTTATATCTAAGTGATGGTTCCAATAGAAGTCGAAGAATCTCAATCTCTTAATAGATCCTAGAGATTGTTTTGCATCTTCAATATCAGTAATGGTGATCCGTGAAGGAGATTGACGACTGGCGGCTGGAGTTCGACGACTTGTGGCCATCAAGGTCATCGGGAAAGCAGTCAATAGGAATTGAGCCAATAATATCTAAGAGAAACTTGACACGAGAAAAAGGGTCCTATTTAGGGATAACAACATGGGCACTTTTTCCGAAAAATAAGAGTTTTGCACAATTGCTAACTAATACAATGAGGCTGGAGGGTTCGCGTTTTATCACTTTCAATTCAGTTATTATTAAAATTAAGAATTAATGTTATATCCAAAACGGTACTGAGATGAGACCAGTACCAAAACGTTCTGTCCAAAGAGGAAAACAAGGGTGTGCTCTAAGATTTGGTTTTTATACCTACTGATTAAGCTGCACAAGCAAAAGTGTTTCCCTGAGATCAGAAGCTCAACGAATTGATGCACAAGTCTGACTATCAGCCAGCTTCTTAAGGAGATAAAAGGTACTGCTAAGACTACTCATTCATTTTGCTTGTCAAAAGAAAGAAATCCAATCATGAAGAACAACTTTTGAATAGCGTTTTTGGCAGTTCTGTAGTCTTTACCAATTTTAAGCGCTCCAGTAGTATCTGTTTCAACAATGCTCTGGCGAGATTTAAGAGAGGATGAGCTCAATTTCACAGAAAAATCATCTCCTAATGCTCCTAGTTTAAGCTTGGACGAGACCCAGACGTAAGTTTCCAAGTTACCTGCCACAAGTTTAAGCTGGAAGTCAACAAAGGCAAGCCAAACTCCACATGCTAAAAAATTATGCATCAGGAAACCAACAAGATAAAGATGAAGATTTGCTTGTATGCAGGAAAAGAAAATATTAAATCTGAACAGCCACATACTCTGCCCGTCCCTTTTCATAAATTTAGTCCCATGTCATTTTGGGATGTTTCAAAATTTGGAGCCCTTTCTGAAATTAAACCAAAAAGGGTTACAAAGTTCTGTTTTACCCTTCAACAATCAAAGGTAAGAGCAAATATACGACCCGCCACTGAAGTTGGGTCAGCCATGGCATAAGCATCCTTATTACGGAATACACAGAGTAATCAATTAAATCCACCGAAGCCACCAAGTAAAGCCACCCCTAAATTTGTTGGCCATCATTTACCTCTGATGAGAGAGAAAGAAGAACAAGGGATATGATCGGAAACAGATAGACAGAAAGAGCCAGAGCAGATGAACAGAACAGCGGAACAAAGGAAGAAGGAAAACCAAAATTGCGCTTCTTGTTGTTGCTATAAACATACTGGGTTAATTGGCTTTCAAATAGGGATTAAAAATCAAGAAATGGAGGGAGTATCAAATAATTCATAGAAAGAGATGGTGGCTGAATACAAATTTTCCAAATTCAGATCCACAGTTCAAATGGCTATATAAGTCATATCGGATGCCTTTAACTAGTAGTATTAGTCAAGCCCTACAGGCAGAGTAGAAAGAAAACATGTGTCAACTCCTAATCAATGATAAGGCATACCATTGACAACGGCACGCCAAAGATCAACCTGATCGGATTGGGACATGTTCATGATATTCTTGCAGTTCCCATTGATGATATATGCAGCCTGCAGACAAATTTTAGGAATTTATGGGTCAGACACTCATTCCATCAACATGAAATACTTTGCTAGCTAATATGCAATCTCAATCTTCACTTTGAACTGCTGAAGAAATAACATGGCTAGCAGGAGCCGCAGCGCATCAAACATGAGATAAATTTGTCTCCAGACTGGTAGACATTTGGGGGAAAGGAGAGAGAGATAAACGACAATAATCTTATAAAAGCATGATACAGGAACCATTGATCAAATAAAACTGTTAGAGGGCTTCTGGAGAAAATTAACCAAAGGACTCTTAGATCAGCAGGCTGATCAAATTATCATAGACTGGACACGAGAGAAGTATTCAAAACAGAAGAACGAAACAATTTCAATGTTTAAGCAAGAAACAAGAAATTAATAGGGCTTCTAAATCCCTGGAAGATGGAAAGTTCAAGGGCAAAGGGAAACCATGATCCCCATACCTCTTTCAAAGAGTTAATAAAGCTCCATTTTACACTATCTTCCCCATCACAAGGTGTCAAAATATTTCCAGGATATCCTCTAAAATGTACCTGCAGAGAAAAGATCCCACAATTGAGTCTCAACCTGCAAAGTACTGGAACGTGTACAACACATTAAATAGCAACAGCTGAATTCAACACTAGATGTATGGGCTGCTAACTCCAGGCAGGATGTCAACATATTTAACTTGCTCTAACCTAATCAAATTAATTGAGTTGCTTATTTCGCTTCTTCCACATTATCTTCAGAGTTGGATCATTCCAGAGATTTGTAAACATAGTGCCTTAAGAAATGTACTTACGCCCTCAAGAATTGAGTTGTTTAGACAGAGTCGAAACATTCCATGTCAACAAACATAAAAGTGGAATCATAGTAGCAGTTGAAAGCCGTATATTGGATTATATGTACAAACAAATTCAAATTTCAAGACGAACAGCAGTTATAGAAAGAAGTTTCAAATAATGAGGCCAATGAACTAGTTGACCCTCTTTAAGATAATTCTGCTTGGCGGTATGTGCCTTAAAATTCTAAAAGGTGATACTTTTCAAAATTTTATAATCGATATGCTAGAATTTTGTTGAGGCCTTTATGTTTTCCAGTTCATACATGCTACTTCTTCGACAATGGATATTAATTAATATCCTCTAGTAAAACATTTTCAGGGCCGTGTCATTAATAGTAGTCCAAATAGCAATTACGACACTGAGAGTAAACCAGTATGCTGTTTCATACACAAGTTTAGACTTTAGAACTACATTTCTACATTTTTATTCATATAATCGTGTAGTGCCACTTTCATTAAGGTACAGATATAATACCGTTAAATTCCAAGGTATTTCTGGTCCTGCACAAAGAAGATCGAAAAGGACCCCTGTCGGTATATACCTGAAAAAAAAATGTGTTATTAGATCAGATGAAGAAACAACTAATGCTTTGTGGGAAGCCCCACTGGTCGTAATTAGACATTGTAGTTACTCTCTTCCAACCAGCACTCCTTTAGCTTACTTTAGATTGATTTGAGAGGAAAAGGAAAAGAACACGGAAGCATGTTCCTGTATTTGTTGTTGCTCCCTTCTTAGCTATTTTCGTGCAGAAAACTTTGATCCCTCATAAAAAAGTCTTTATTGGATACGAATCTAATAAGAAACATTTCAACTCTCACTTTCCTATAAATTCTGATGTCAGCCAAAAGTAAATATTTCTCCTTATTTTCTCAATTCCTCTGCTTCACTACACTAGACGTTTGCGGGAACTCCTTTTCTGCTTAACTCTAATTTCCTGCATAATATATCGCACCTTGGGGATACATTTCTCAACATTAAACATCCAACTTCAGGGATGTGCGTGCATAATGAATGTATATATGTGTTATCACCTATATATGTACAAATTTGTACACATTTTTTGGTCTAAGACTGAATGCAACGAGGAAATGACGGTAAAGAATTATCGAGCAAGATAGATATCAAAAAAATTCTCCCAAATTGGCTCCAGTGCATTGTTGGAAACATAGTTTGTGGATTGCGTAAATTTTATTCTAACCTTTTTAATAGTAGTATTCAATTGGTAAAAAGCGCCAACAGGGGGCACAACTCAGTACCTGTACAAGCTCAAAGCAATACAATAAGGAAAACTGTCAAAGAACTCAGTAGTCAATAGAGGGAGTTAGCCCCTTCATAGCAAGAAAATGAAGTTGGCAAGAAAGAAATTTAAAATGCTCCAACAACGACTCATTCTCAAAAGCTCTCCTGCTTATTTCTGACCAAATGCGCCAGGAACAAAAAAAGACCAAGCGGAATCATCCCCCGCAAATACAGCTTCCTCCACCTTCTCTTGTAGAGGGACCAATATCTCAACAAGTCAAAAACTAAATGAGGCTTTATACAGTGGATACAAAGAAGATCAAATACCAGGCTCCACAAGGATTGTGCACTGTCTAGACCCGCACCACATGACCCAAACCTTGTCAACTCCACCCAGACCTGCCTACCCAATCCATTTGACCTGGTCAAACCCAATTGGTTTATCCAGACCAGGAAAAGTCTTGCAAATGAAGCCAAACACACCTGGGATCTATCTCTAATGCTAAAATGATTAAATCTCAAGAACTGACCCCACCCCTTACTTGAGGACTGATGGCCACCCACAAAACCGGGAGCCCACAGGCTGGTACCACATCTTACTTACCGACAATCAAGCGCCTCAAAAGCATTTCCCTTGCCATAACCACTTCCCAAGAAGTGCTACAATGAAGTGTCTCAACTTTTCAATACCCAACCCATATTCCCCAATCTTTTCCAAAGGAACTTCTCTCAAGTTTCTCCAGCCCTTCAACCACAGAAGAAGAGATCAGGTACAAGGACAATTAAGTACATGCGCAAGCTGGAAAGAAAGCTTTTGATAAGAGGGAGTCAACCACCCATAGAGAAAGCAGAGACTCTGTGAAAATCGAAGAAAAAGAGAAAAAGACTCACATAGGCCTGATGTACAAGCTCAAATCAACCAAGGGTGCCCTTTTTCTCAAATCACTACAAGAGTTGATGAAGAGAATATAAAGAAGCGGATTAGCTTTCTCTTATCAATTGTGAGACTCCATTGATCTTCTTCTACGTGAGACTCCTACAAGGCCTTAGCGAAACTCTTGAGGTTCTGCTACCCTTTACTGTTCGCCTTTACCCTAACACAGCAGAAATCAGCCAATTAACCCTAGCCCTAGCTTCTCAATTACAAATCTTACAAACCTAAGCCCTAGTCCACCATACTTGCTAGCTATGTTACATGGACTCATTAAAACGCATGAAGTACCCGTGCGACACTCGACATTTCGACATGGGTATGGAATATGTGTCCGACACATCTCATAGGATATGCCACTAAGAACACTATGTTTCATTATCTCTTTGAGATGATATAAGTTTTAAGGTAAAACAATGAGTGTCACATAAAACACCCTTTTAACCAAGGAATAATATAAAACAAAAACAGATAGGAATATTTTGCCGTGACCGTGTGTTTTGGGTTTTGATTATTAGACGAATCCGACACAACATGTATCTGACTCTGACACTCGTATCGAGGTTATGTAACATAGCCTGCTAGTAGTACAGCCTCAAATACCTCTATTAAAGTACCGTCTTGCATCAAACCAAATCACATGGAAAACATAAAGCACCAATGCGTAGCCCGCAACTGAGAAACTGCAGTCAACTCACTCACTCCACATGACCCTCCTACATGAGCATTGCCAGGCCGTACATACCAAAACATCCAACTGGATCATCCTCTAGAAATTTGGATAAGCAAGAAACTGAGAACTTCCAATCTGCATGTCCAATTTCAATAACAGACTTACCACACAACATCAAAATGCCACCATACGAGATGAGCCCACCTACCTCTATCCTTTGAATAGCCTGCCGCGAAAATCCACCCATCTTAGTTTTTTGAAGGATACCAACTAAGAATTTATCTTCCCAGAAGTCTCTTAAAACTTTCATTGTCACCCTGCTATTATTGCCCATAACACGTTCATGAGATAGGCTTGAAAGCCATAGAAACACGATCAGGTTAGAAGATCCCCTATAACCAACTCCAATAATCCCCAATTAATAGATAAATTTTGTTATGACATGCTTCACTGCAAACAAGGCTATGTAAACGTTTGCAATTTCAAAGTATGGCTCATGATCACGGTTTCACCCAAAAAAGTCGTAGTTAAGCACGTGACCATCTGATTTTGGCTGTAGAAAGATGCAATGACAGAAACTTACTCATGATTTGACTAGAATGAAAGGCAAAAAGAGATCTTTTGTTGATATAACAGCAAAGCAAATAAGACCGCCTAGAAGGGGATTTAAGAATGTTTCTTTAAGGCAAAAGAAGCATATGGAATCCTTAACAAAATTATTGCTAAAATTCTGATGTTAAATTGTAAGCAAAAAATGTTCAGAGGGAAGGCCAAAGCCCTACATAAAAAAATGTGTAACTAGTGTTATGATGAGTTCAGCTGAGTAATAAGTTTGTCATTGGATATGCTAAATATGAAAACGAAAGCACTTACTCTTCCAGAATCTAGCCAACCAAGACTTGTTACATATAGGAACAGTAACATGTTTAAGTAAGTTATTTTATTGCGGGTAAAAACATCTTCATTCAACAAAAATGAAAGGCAATAAAGATCTTTCTTAAATATAATAACTATGCTAATAGAACCACGTAGCAGGGGATTGAAGAACGTTCCTTTAGAGCAAACAAGCACATGGAATCCGTCACAGAATGACCTCAAGTACAGCAAAAACTCTCTCATTAATTGTACTCAACAAGATGTTCAGACGGACAGCTATACCCTTAGATACAATACAAAATGCATGACCTAGTGTTCTATATAGTTCAGCTGTTTAATAAGTTTGTGATTGGATTCCAATTCGAAAAAGAAGGCACTTATTGTTAAAAAAATCCAACCAACCAAGGAATATTAGATATAGGAACAGTAACATGTTTAAGTAAATTATTTTTATTGCGGGACAAATAATCTCATGTCGGCTAAGTGGAGCAATTTCGACCAAACTGAATAACTGAATAAATAGCAGCTCTTTTTCTCAACAGCTGACATAGAATTCTATGCAACTATAAGTACGTCCAATGTATTGTAGAAAGAATACCATACCATTTCAGGGGCAAGCCTTTGTAGTCAAACCACACGGTGTCTACCCCAGGAGGAAGTGCAGTGCTGAAGAAAGGCTTAATTTGTGGAACTAATAGAGGTAGGTATCCTATTCGAGGGGCCAAGATCTGAAATCACAGAAGAAGAATGCATGTGCAACTACATTATCAAGAAATCATGGAGTTCAGCTCTTAGAAGCATATGCATTCAAAATTACCAGCAATGTGGCCAGTGGCCACTGGTAACAATGATATCACTGATTCGAAAATTAGACAAGCCAATACAGATTTCTTCCTTAATAATTCACTATTAGGTACTATACCATGATTGCCATTAGCTTGCATGATTGCACTTAAAGGGTTAATAGAAAAAAGACGGTGATTGAAATCAAGATTTCTCTGCGTTGAATCTCTCTTTCATCGATCAATGTGTGATCCAAATCTCACCCAAAAGGTGCTGAGTGAAATGAAAAGAAAAATAAAACAATGGTAAGACGAACAAATCTAGAGAATGCAACAGTACATATCTGTGAACCAAAGAAGAGAAGAGGGAAAAGAGAGAGAGAGAGAAAGCAGGGAGGGGGAACCATCTAGTAATTAGGCAACCAGTCCATGCGTATCTCAGTATCAGGGATGCATAGCATGATCCATCCTGAATTATCAGTTAGTAGAGAGATCAGTTATATGTCAGTTAATACCTCTGATGAATATTAAGTCTATGCTATATATAAAGCTAGAGGCTACCCTGGACTTTATGGGTTACTAAATGGCAGGATAGACATATTACATAGGCAAATCAGTTTTCCCGCTTATTTCTCACCACTCCTCCACTTTCCAGTAAGTACCTTAATTAAAGACTGTCTTTATAGTTCTCGTCTCCAGATTATGTGACGCAAGCATGGTTTCCAACCACTAGTTAGATAATTCTGCCACTTCATTCCTATACACAATGTGAATCAATATCCATTATCAATCACGGCAGAATCATGAGGTTGATACCCCAATACATGTGCTAAAACTCCTTCAGCAATGCTTAATGGTCTGTACAAAGTGGTCAGATGAAGATTTTAGCAAGCTGGCAAGTTCATTACGTGCAAGCTTTGACAAACACCTAGTGTGGAGCCATACACTTGTTAAGTGGGATCATTCCTATCCTTTCTAAAGAAATAAGTTGCATGCAAAGGTGCAAAAATGGGAAGGCAACCAATGTACACAAAGAGTATACAGCTAGTGAAAGGGAGGCTCCTGAAGGGCCTTGAGAAAACTTCTCAAACCGAAAGTAGAGAGAAATATTGGCTTGAATTCAGGTATATACAATTTCTATTTCCATCTAACCCCTTGAAAAATCCTCCTTAGGCCAAAAACCCCAAAAAGCACGCAAGCAAGTCTCTTCTCTTTTGACAAGTGAAATGAGAAATAAAGTCCATATTCTCAATCTTCAGATTTTTGATCTTTTTGCAAAGTAACCAGCTCCTACATCTCCACTTCACTCGAACAGTGCTGATAAGTGAAGCACATTGGCCACAGGGCAGTAACATGAGCACCAATTTATATCTTTATCCTTCTCAAATAGTCCCCAGGTAGAGCTGAACTTAAGTTACCTCCTACTGAAAAATCTCACCTTCAGAGGAGCTGAAGACTCCATATAGGTGAAAACGATTCCCAACAAAATGCAGAGAGAGTTAACCGAGCATAAACTGGAAAGGAAGCCTTCACAAACCACATTATCATCCCTGCCACTGCCAATATTCATAAAAGCTCCCAATACAAAAAGTCTCTTACTTAAGCCAGGTTCTATGATGTGCCTCACACACCAAAACACATAGTATCAGCAAATAAATTCTCTTCTATCTAGCCATGATAATGAATCAGGAAAAACATCAGGAAGCTCCCAGCAACAACACTGTACCAAAATAATACACAAGTTGCATTGCCCTCTGAGAAACCCACCCTTTGCTGAAATGCTCACCACCTTATGCAGCCAACTCCCATCCCTTCCCCAAACTTACCCTCAAGGCTTCTCCACAGGGCACATTCTTCTAGCCAAGTACCTCCAGTCCACAAGATAATATATCCTCCCTCTCAGATTAGCCTTCCCACAAAAGTATCTCGCCATATCTCCCTAAACCCTACACCCTTGCATCTCTTTTGTAGGGAGCATACACTTATTGAATGGAATCATCATAAACACTCTCTCTATACATGTGTATGTGTGTGTTTGTGTGCTCGTTGAAGTTCTAGAGGAGCCAATTACAAGAAGCTCCAAATTATTATGTCGTTCTGCCCGTTATAGCACTATTTCCAAGTTCTGAAACCGGACCTCATTCTCAGGAACCATGTTCAATCTCCAATCATCAAACTCACACACATTTCAAAGCAGTCTCGAGAAAACCATTTTAAGCAACAACCCTCACAAGAAGCTGAGTTAGACTTGAAGTACTGAAGACATTTGATATGAAGTAGCGAATGTATGTATTGATTAACTTGAGTGGGGCTTAAACTTGTATTGAAGACTTTTGACATGAAGTAGCGAAGTTAGGTATTGATAGATTTGAGTGGGCTTACTTGCACGAGTGTTTAGGCCTACAGCTTGAATCTGGATTTCATGAAAATCCACAGATGGAATTAAAATTGTTGCATCAGTTGAAATACCCAAATAAATCACACTCTGTTGCTTTAGGAGAGGGTAATTGAACATAGACTAAGATGGGATACTAAAATATCTGAGAACCAATCTGGTTTCATGCCTACAAGTTCCACTATTGAAGCTATTTTCTTGATTAGGCTATTGATAGAGAGACGAGAAAAGATTTTCACATGGTCTTTATATATTTGCAGAAGGCATAGGATAATGTCCCAAGTAAAGTCATGTGGTGGGCGCTAGAGAAGAAAGGAGTGCCTACCAAGTATGTTTCATGCCTACAAGTTCCACTATTGAAGCTATTTTCTTGATTAGGCTATTGATAGAGAGAGACGAGAAAAGATCTTCACATGGTCTTTATATATTTGCAGAGAGCATAGGATAAAGTCCCAAGTAAAGTCATGTGGTGGGCGCTAGAGAAGAAAGGAGTGCCTACCAAGTATGTTGATGTAATTAAGGATATGTATGACCGAGTGACTAGTAGTTTGAGAACAACCAACGGAACGACTAATGAGTTTCCAATTACGATTGGACTTGGATTTCACCGGCGTGAGCTTTAAGCCCATGTCTCTTTACCTTGGTTATGGAAGAGCTTACTAAAAATATTCAGGAGAAGTACTTTACAATCCAAAGACTTTTAAGTTAAGCAATATTAAAACGAAGAACTTGCAATGCAATTTTAGTAAAACTAGGAGGCCAGGAGGAGATAAGCATTGATGGTCAACAAGTACCTAAGAAAGATATGTTTGGGCATCTTCATTTAAAATTATGCAAAAAAAAGGAGAGATTCATGAGAATATTGCATATAGGATACGAGCAGGTTGGCTACAACTGGAGGTCTGCGTGTAGGGAGTGTTTTGTGATTGCAACATTCCTCTCAAGCTGAAAGAAATTTTTTTACTGGATGGCACTGAGGTCAACAATGTTGTATCATGCTTAGTTGCACAAACGGGAGCGGGGGCGGGGACGGGGGCGGGAGCGGGAATGGGGGCGGGGGAGCGTAAGAACCTGGAAGAATTTAAGGTTGGGAGCGACTTGAATAAATAAATTCGTTGTATTACCATTTCTTGAATATAGCTTGATAGAGGAAGGGAGAGAGGGAGGGAGGGCAACAACAAATAAGGAGGCTTTAAGGACTTGAAGGAAGAGAGAAACAAGGAATTGAGCAGAAAAGGGCTTGATTTCTAGGTACTCTCTCCATGCATCTCTGTCCAGCTGACGGGATCGAGTTCCCATATGAGTTTAGGACGAGATCCCATGGAGCTCCTAACTTGGGATCGCAAAAGCGAGTTTTCGAGAGAGAAGCGTCACCATATGAGGAGTTTCCTGCAACTAAGGTATCATGTACTCCCTCCGTCCACATAATTTGATCAACTTTTTTTTTTCAGCCGTCCCACAAAAATTGCTCATTTCCAAATTAAGAAAAATTCCATAGGTATTTTTACATATTTACCCTTTTTACACTTTCTTTATTCTATTTATCTCTACACATTTAAATCTTCATGAACTCATTTTCTCTCCTGACCCACTTACATTTTTTTAGTTATTTCTCTCTCCGCATTTAACACTCCACTAACCCATTTTCTCTCTCATGGCCCATTAATCCTTAATCTGCGTGTCAAATTATTTGGGACGGAGGGGGTATGATTTTTTATTCCTTTTTTTTTTTTGGTTTGGGGGGGGGGGAAGAACTAAGAAGCACATGCACATAGGATAAGGGTAGTTAAGATGAGTGTAGCCAAAATGCAATGTGTGGCCACAAGGATATCCACAACAAAGTAAGGGTGATGCAGATTGAGGAAAAGATGCGGAGCACTTCTTGAGATTGATTGGTGATCTCCTATATAGGCCTGTAGACCCTGTTAGAAGAAGTGATTTGTGCCAAGTTGATGGGGGCAAGATGAGCTAGGGGTATACCAAAGATAACTTGAGGAGGAGGAAGAAAAGACTTAGTTGCTAGGAATTTATGTGCTTTGACAAGCAGAGGGAATGGAAGGAATTAGGTACCCCCGACCCTGACTTATTCGGGACAAAGGCGTAGACAATAATAATGATGATGATAGTCGATAAGTATAATACGTCTGTTAGCGTATTTCTAAGCAATAGGGAATTACAACCAATTGAAAGAATCACGAATAAAATTTGAGTACATGTAAATAAATGATATTTCGTAATAGCTTAACTAAAGCATACACAATGTGAAGCTCAACGGATAACTCTAGATTTACTTGAGCAATTGATGAACGCTCTTCAAGTGAACAGATCACACGTACCGGGCACAAAGGCTTGTTCGGTGAACCTCTATGCTCGCGTACTCTCAAATCAGTGCTTAGCGATTGTTGACTTTGTTGACCTTGGACAGACACTCAAACTAAAACTTTACTTCCCTTAACAACAAGTTGATCCAAAATAAACTTCAGCTTATACTGTAAATAGGCCTAATACCAACTGCATAGCGTGTACAGTGCACGGCTACAGAATCAATTCGCTGATCGAATAATTAACTAGGTTTCAGCGCTTTTAACAGAGAGAATATAGAGGTCGATCGACAGATAACTATAGTGATTGATTGAAGTGAAAGGGAGAGAAGGTACCAGAGCAGGCGGTGGAGGAGGGAGTGTGGTCACTTCGGAATCGTGGAGATGAATTTGAAGTGGAATGGCGCCTTGCCACACGTACTTTTGTGCTTCTTTGCCTGTATCCATTCCTCTGCTGCTCTTACACAGGCACGGAGAGGGGAGAGAAACCGTGGAGAGAGTCAAGAGTTTTCTTCTGGGGTAAATTACAGAATGGTCCTTTATCTATTGGCATTATGTTATCAAATATTTCAAAAATGTTTATTATGTATTGTTCGGTAATTTTTTTAGTCTTTCGTCAATTTTGATTGTTAATTAGTCAAAATGAGAGACAAAACTGTAAGATAAGAATATAAGTCTTTGAGGAAAAAAAAAAGTGATCATGATACTCATGAGTTTGCTCGTTAAGTTTGTTGCTCTTAACCGTCACTCTGTTACTACCTCTTCCTTCATCTCTCATCTTCATCCTTTGTACCCCGCGGCCACCAACCCATCACCATTGCAATCACTATTTTGATCGACCACCACCATGTTGACCCAATTGGCAAAAGGGTGGGGAATAGGGATCGGTTTGTGCGTGTGTGTGTGTGTGTGTCTGTGGTGTGCGGGGGTGCGTGTGCATGGCGTGTGGAGGCAGCAACATATCTAGAAAGTAACTTGCGACTCTAACACACCTAGGGATGATGCTGAGATAGCGTTGGGGTTGAGGTGGTGGTTGGGGAGAACACTCGGGTAAAGAAAAGGTCAAATCCGTGTATAATTGCCCATTTGTGTCAAATTGAAAATAATTTATGATACGTCATTTTTGCCCCTTAATTTGACCACTTAACAGTCAAAGTTGACGAAATGATCTAAAAAGACCTCACGAAACCATAAATAGTGGACGGTGTTGCAATATTTGATGAATAACATCCTCGAAGTACATAGCACCAATAGGTAAATGATCACTTTTGTAATTTATTCTTTCTGCTAAGACAATTTCTCTGATGGTTTTTGCTTGAGAATGATTGTTTGACCATGTGAAATGTCACTTTATGATTAGACCAAACTAAGATACAAATAGGAGTTCAGAGACGTATGGAATTGACATATTTGCTCTCCGTAGAAATGTTGTACCCATTATCTATCGTACATCAACCGTTGGTTATTATATAAATTCTCATCATCTTCTTAAGTCACCACCGTAAAATATAAAAGTTACGTACCGTTTACAAATAGTAACGTAAGAAAATTGCAAATAGACCTTCATCGTCATGTTATCAGTGGGTGGGAATAGCATCCTTTCTAGAAAAAAAAAACGGGCCCCCTGCACACGAGAGAGAGAGAGAGAGAGAGAGAGAGAGAGAGAGAGAGAGTTTTGGCTCTTGGGTGCACACATATTAGACCATGTTGCACGGGCTTATATGCTGTTGAAAGGACTGAAAATTGTTAATTGTGAAATGACTGAAATTTTTGTTTAAGATGAAACAAAAAGGTGTTTCAAATTTCCATGGATTTTTATAATGGCATTTCTATGTATGTTTGTGAATCAAAATCTAGATCTAAGGATAAATTATCCTCATGAAATCGTCCATATTTTAGGATAAAACAAAAAGAAAAAAATTTGTTCAACTGGTTCTGTTTTCTTGGTGACGAGGGTGAGAGTTGTATTGGAGTCCTAAAAACACACAATTAGAATCCATTTAAAAGTTTAACAAATCCCTAGTAGACTGGCATGCCAACAACATAAAATGTTATATTTTGGACTAATACGCACATTTAAAAAAGATATCGAGATTGAATGATATTACCATCTAATCTTAATGACTTTTATGATATTATTCCTTTATTGCAGACAATAAGTTTAACATTTTAACCCGTTTTATCTTTGTAAAAGATTTCACAAGACGATACTTTTGTATATACTAACTAGTAAAGATCCAATAGATAGTATAAATTTGAAACAGACTCAGAATGTGCTTGGATGGAGGATTTAAAATAGGGAATGTATAATGACAGAGAATTCAAAAATGCTTCGTATTAATCCATTGTTTGTATTGTAAAAAAGAGCATTTGTGATTTTCTTGAGGCTTTGGAGAGGAAATTCGAGGGTCCCAAATTCACAATTAAGAGAACAAGTTTAGACTATTTCTTGTCAAATCTCACTAAACAATATTAGAGTGTTTTTAGAAATAATTTATTATGGGATGAATAAATGGGACCTAAAACCACTTTTTATGTTTTCTTTTTTATCTTTTTGGTGCAACCTAACAGTGCTCACTCATGCACCATAATCCACCATTATGTCTATACGTGATTGGTTTCATTGTAGGCTACAAATATTTTGACATTTTATTTTTTAACGTGTACACATATTATTTAGAAAAGAATTTGTATCTATATATCAGTAATAGCATGTAACTATATAAAAAAATTAACTATTTATGTTGTCCTACAAGAAGTCTAATTATCCAAATCATCAAAAACATTACCAAACAAATTTAGAAAATTAAGGGGTTTTGAAATAAACGAATTTTAAATTTCTGATTACTTTAAAAAAAATTTCATTCAAATACGCTATGAAGTTCTTTTAACATCGAATTTCCATATTTCTAATGAGCAATTCACATGTAATTAATTTTGACAAGTGAATTTATAACCATTAAAAAAGGAGGAAATAACAAATAACCCTCTTTATGTATCTTGGGTCTGCGAGTAGACCACCTCAAGTATTAATTTTGAAATTTGACCCTCTTACCTATCAATTTAGTGCAATTGAGGATAATTGACAGATTTTGATCAAAATTAGCCTCTAAAAAGACACAATTGCCCTTCATATCTCTCATTGTTTATCTTTCTCTTCCTCATTGATAGCGGTGGTAGGGGTGGGCAGAGGGAGGGGGTAGTGGTTTGATTGGTGATGGTAGGGGTGGACATAGGGAGGGGTAATGGTTCAATTGGTGGTGGGGGTGGGGGAAGGGGTGCTGGTTCTAGGGTTTTTGTTCCTTTTACAAGAAAAAAACTTGGACATTTTAGTGAAAGTTAGGGGTATTTTTATAATTTCACATCCAAATTTATCCGGGTTGCAATGAGGAAGGTCAATTGTCGAAATTAACACTCAAAGGGTCAACTCGCAAACCTGAAATACATGAGGGGCTCATTTGTCATTTCTCAAAAAAAATATGAACGATTCTCAAAATCATCACCATCCACCACCACTACTAAGAACCAAGGCCATTCTTTGGTCTTATCTTTTCTTCATCTCATCTACCAGAAACCTCGAGGACTTCTCTCGTCGACCTTCCAAACCTATCCTCGTATCTAGTGCACATGATTTATATGCATATTGTTAAAGAGATGAGGATTTGGCTTTGTAAAGACCAGGGACCCTTATAAAGGTAATTGGATTTCAAAGCTAGTTGTAACTTAAAAGCAAACTATTGCTTTAGCGATGATTGTTGTAAGTGATGTTATTTGGAATCTTCATCCCTAATTTAGCAAGTCAGATGCTAAAGTTACCCAATGTCTTCCAATAATTTGTATATTGCACCCAACTTTGTTATTTTGCAACTTATGGTTGTTATAAAAGTGTCTTTAAGCTGAAAACATCTAACGAGTAACACTCACTATCAACTCCTTCCAAAATTATTTTAACAAACGGAATTGTTAAACAAAATAGGCAATCTATTTCTACGTTAGATGGGTTTTACATATAAGAGAGGAAAGCAAGATCAGTTGGGTTCAGTAGAAGGTCAAAAGGAGAAAGAGAGGGAGGCGATATTCAAAATCTCAATTAGAAATTACGAAAATCATGAGAACAGAAGGAGGATTTAGCACATGATCTCAATTAGAAATTACAAAAATCATAAGAACAGAAGGAGGATTTAGCATATGATCGTAATGGTGATCAGGGTGGTGGGTTTCAACAAAAAAAATTAGAAAAGAGGTATTGATATGTAGAAAGGGAAAAGTGTGTGTGTGTGGGGCTGAAATTAGTGTGAAAAGCAGAGCCTTCCTTTGTGGTGCAATTTATGAGGAATTAAGATTCAATTTCAGGTGAGTCTCGCTCTTTAATTGAATTTTAAGAAAATTGTTTAGATGGAGGTGTATGTTTGAGGGTGGACAGTCGGGTGTGCATGTGCGCATGTGTTATGGTTTATGTATGCAGTCTTAAGGTGGCTGCGTGAATGTGGTGTACAGTGTATGATGTGCAGTCATGTGTGTGTGTACACCGTGTATGTGTGCAGCATGTATGTGCATGTGTGTGTTGCTATAATGTGTAGCCACACATATGTGTGTTGCTATAATGTGTATGTGTGTATAGCGAGTAGGTATTTGTATGTTGTTGTGATGTGCAAGCATGTGCATGTATAGTGTTCTTCGTGTATCTATGTGTCTGTTGTTGTGATGTGCAGCCATATGGGTGTATGGCTGTATAGTGGGCGCGAGCATGTGTGCGCTGCTGTGCAACCTGTGTGTTGCTGTCTGTATGTGTGTGTGGTGCAGCTATTGATGTGCATTTCCGCTTGCTATGTATGAGCAGGTGCATGTGTTGTGTGCCTGCCCTGTTGGAATAAGAAGGGGAAGGGAGGTCTAAATCGATTACAATGTAGTATAATGACATCAAAAGTATGTTTGATAACATAATTAAGTACTTAAAAGTTTAAGGTTTTCAATAATTTTAATGAAGTGTGTTTGATAATGCTAAACGTTGTATCATTTAAAAAGTTAATTCTTACCAAAAATAGACTGAAATTCTATGGCAGGGTTGAGTTACTTAATGCTTATCGTTTAATTTTAAATGAGATAGTTAAAAGTTGTTAAATATAATTCTACATAAAAAGAATACTTACTATCATGATGTCGCCTCAATTAATTTGCTAGCAATACTGCTTCTATGACACTACAACTACTACCACAACTATTATTCACTTTTGCTACCACCACCACAATAACCACTTCCTAGCCGCCACCGTAGCTGCTGCCACCCCCACATTGCCACCACCACCATTACCACAAGGACACCGCCACCTCCACCACACTATCGCTGCTATCACCATGTCCATGTCTGCAAAACCGTCTAAATATCCACTACACAACAACCACTATCATGACCGCCATGTCGATTCGCCTATAGCCACTGCCACAATTATCACATCATGTCTTCATCCACCACTACCGTCACGATTGACACCTTTTGGCCATTGGTACTACCACCATTATTATTTCATCGTCACTGCCACCACTACTCCCAACACGATATTATAAAGTATATAAATAATGAATAATTTTGGTAAAATGAATAAATTTGTAAATGGAACAATTTTCAGATATTTATTTTTGCTTTACCAAAAAAGTCAACTTAATTTTCAATGCTAAAAATTCAGTCACTTAAAGTTTTTAGTTTTTTGAATTCAGCACTTAACTTTTTAACAATTAATTTCAATTTTATCAAACAATCCGTAAGAGTGATTACATTAAGGTGCATAACCTAGTGCCTACAATAATGTAACGTACTTGGTACACATTTGTAACCATTAGAACTTAATGATAAATTTAACTCATGTTATGCTTCTGAACTTACAGTGTCGATAAGGGAGGATTAGGATCGTATTTTTAGAGAAAACTCTGAGCTATTTAAGCGATTTTGGTAAGTACCTGTGACATCATCAATTACCATATCTTTTAAAGTAACTTTTAGATAGTCATACTATTTTGATGTTCAAAAGCTTTTAAAGTAATCCCACTATTTTTATCTAATATTGCTTGTAAAGAAATTGAAATGCAATGGATTGGCTTGATTATTGGATACCCAATGATTTTTGCTTGAGTAGAAACGTATTCGGAAATTTTCTTGATCGGTTATTTTACCCCTATCTAATAGGATTGTAACTAGATTTCGTTTTCTTGCTAAAGAGGCTATAAAAGTTGATGTGGTGTGTAACATTGTTGCATGTGGTTGTCCCTGCTTCCACAATAGAATAACTTTCAGGAGTATCAATATCGTGATATGAATCGTAAATGCATGAATGTAGAGTTGTCAAAAGGGTCGGGCGGCCCTCGGGCAGACCCGACCCAGCCTGTTTTTGGCCCGGGCTGGCCCGACCCATTTTTGGGCCCAGACTGGTCCTACCCTTAGGGCCTAGGGCCAAGGCTAGGGCCATGCCACATTTTTTCTCAGAATTATCCAGGTTCGGCCCTGGCTTTTTAAGGCTGGCCCAGCCTGGTCCTCTTTTAGCCATAAAACTGGCCCCTTTTGGCCCTAAGGTTGGCTCTATTTCTGGCCCCTTTTTTGGCCCTACACACAGGCCCTCTTTTGGCCCAATATTATTGTTTACACACATTATTATATATAAGTGTGCGTGTCCAACAATGATCGAATGAGCAACGAATCAAAACATGAATTATGATGATCGTTCTTCCTTGGTGTAATAATCAAAGATATGTTTGACGTAAAACAAGAATTAGATTACAAGGATTACAATCGAACCATGAGAAATCATGGGCCTCCTTGAATAGGCATTAGCAGTCTTGGATGGGCCAAACTTATTTGTCAATAAATACTAAATCAACTAATTCATGTATAATCTCTTGTCTGGCTTTACGTTCCACCCTCTTACATATAAATTAGTATTGGTACCGTGCGTAAAAAATAAATATTAAAATACATAAAAAAATCTAGTATTTATAATATTAAATAATAACAACAAAATAGATAATAAAATAATATTTTTATTTTCACCTTTTTATGAGTTTTCAATCACTTTAAAAAATAATTGTTATTCTTTCAGCAACGAAAGAAGAACTAAAATATAAAATATTAAAATAGTCTCTTTCAAATAGTATTAATTGTTATGTGTTAAGATTTTATTAATAAAGCTCATCAAAAAAGAGTATAAAAAGATATAACATATAATAAAAAATAAAATGAGAGACAAATAAATATGTATATACATATATATATATATATATATGACTTATAATAAAATAAAAGGATAAAGATTAAGTTCGTTAAATTGTGAATATTTGACATGCCTAGAGTATATGAAAGAAGAAAATTTAAAATTGAGAGAGAAAGAGAGCAATTTGCTTACATAATAACAAGAATCCTAGTCATAGTAGTACATTACAATTTGCTTACATAATAACAAGAAATTACCGCAATTCAAGCCTTTACTTTGAATAACAAGAAATTGCAACAACAAAAAAAAGGCCTGGGCCCGACCCTAGATATTGGGCCTAGGCCAGGGCTTGGACTGGGCCCAAATTTCCCTTTCATCTGGCCCGGCCCAGGTTTGCTACCCCACTGGCCCGGCCCCGGCCCAATTTCACTGCAGGCCCAGTGTGCCCGGGCTGGGCTGGACAAGCATGGCCCATTGACATCTCTACATGAATGTGATGTACCCAAAAATCTGCGGTTCATAATGGAATAAGTAACAAAGCTACTTTGTCACCCACTGCTACTAAATCACCGCAGGGAATGATTGTATGATTGGTTTATATAGATCCTTTCTGGTTGAGACCACAGGTAAAAATAATATTGCTTGTCCTAATGTGGCGAGCCTTAGCCAGTGGGTCAATACGTTGAGCGCAACATACCGTGCGATTTTGTTGGACTAAAATATTCATGTGGGCATCTTTTCATGCTAAAATCTTAATGAATGCCCTTGGAACTGTTTTAGTTGTACATGATTACGTTTTTATGGAATCAATATCTTTGATTCTTATGAAATAATTACCGAATTTTTAGTTAAGATTCATGGCATGTTTATAAAACTAAACCTTATTTGGATATCGTATTTGTGTACTTGCTGAGCTCTCTAGGTCTTCTTTATTTCTTAGCTGACTAAGCTAGTTGGCTCCAAAACTTAAGAGGAGTTACAAGGTTGTGGCAGCAGGAGACAGTCGCTAGGTGACAGAGTCTTCTGTAGACCCTTGTTTATTTTCTTAATGGTTATGTCGTAAATAGATTCTAGTACGGGGACCGTAAGAAGCTTATGTCTCAATGAGTACAAGTTAGACTTTAACACACTAAGTGCGGCCGGTCACACTTGACTCATGGGCTCAACTGTGAGTTCGGGTCATGACGCTCCTTCTTTAAGAGTTTCTATGTCCATAGAGGTGTAGATTAGTTCTTACTTTTCCCTTTCTTTGTGAAACAAAAAGCATTTAAGAAATAGATGCACTCGAGATTTATATCATTTTATCTCATTTAACGCCTTAAAGTATTAATTGAAACACCTAACCTTCTAAATCTAAAAATGGTTCTATTTGACCCAAAATCAAAATCCCGTTAAGTGGACAATCGTCTGCACATGCACATCATGTGACTGTGCTTGAAAGGTAAACTTGTCAAAAAAATACAAAAATAAGAACCCTTGTCCATCTATTTTGGATAGCTTTTTTCTTTCATTGGGGTCCCCCAAACCACTTCGAGGAAAACCTCACCTCCACAACCACCCTCACCCATATCTCCAATGATGAACCCACCTCCACCATATTGCCACCAACCTATTCCACTTCAACCTCCTTATACTCCATTTCTCACAGCCACCTCCCCATTTTTCTTCCAAACCATATCGCAAGTCAATAAGTAATACTTCGGCCTAAAAAACCTCTTCTGCCCGTCCAGTACGAGTCCTCTGCCACGTCCTCTTTCCCCTCTAAGAGATCATTACCCAAACATAAGTAGCAAAAAATCTCTGTCGAATCAAGCATGATGTTGTTAGCGTGCTTATTAGTTTCCTTCAGGTATTTTCTCCATTTTCTTTTGGTTGCCAAATGGAGTTGACTGATCTTTAACCTATCCCCTTGTGACTCAAACGTACATGTCGATTATTTGTGATATTGGTGGCATCCTTGCAGAGTAAATGAGCTAGTCTTTTGTAGAATAATCACGTGACCTGCACAAATAAACAACTGATCACTTTTATTTAACAAAATCTTAATTTTGGACCTAATTCTAACCATTTTAAATGTCAGAAGGTTGAATGTTAAAAGTGAAACCCTAAGGTTTTAAATGAGACAACGACATAAACCTAAGGGATTGTTTACAATTTAGCCTTAAATTTACCTTTATAGTTTCTAAAATTTTAGCACACTATTTGGAAATAGTTCTTTCAAGTATTAGATTTCAAATTGTAAATTGAATTTTTTCTAATTTATTTTTTCTTATAAGAGTAACGAAATCACAGAGTTCCTATTTTGTTTTCAGAGAATATATGAAATGAAAAAGTTATGAATTTTTAGACAATCATATCCTCAGAATACGATGAAACACAATTATGGTAAGTTGTTTCAAATGTATGGGGTGACAGCACAAGATGGTAGTGGTGTGCGAGTTGTAGAGGCAGTGTAAATGGTGCAACGACATGGTTAGTGAAAGTGTCGGCGGTAATGTCGCATTATCGGTAGGGTGGCAGGGTGGTCTATAGTGATAATAACGATTGTGTTATTAGGGCCTCACCAATGGCAGTGATGGTGGAAGTAACCACGACCATGGTGGTGTTGTGGCATCGACGGTGGTTTTGGGATAGTTTAATGGTGGGTGGTACCATTGGTGTCAATAATGATGGTGGCAGCAACAAAGATGGTGGTGGTGGTGGTGGTCTGGCGTCAGTAGTAGTGGTGATGGTGTTGTATCCACAATGGAAACAATGGTGGTGAGGCAGTCAATGAAAGTAGTAGAGGTAGTGGTTATAATGTGTGATAATCTAGTGATGGTAATAGAGGTAGTGATGGTGGTGATTGAGAAAAGTGAGGCATATATATATATATATATATATATATATATATATATATATATATATATATATATATATACTTGTACAATGACATAAATACCCATGATGAATTGAATAACTGGAAAAATCTATAACACTAATTATATATACTAACACTCCCCCTCAATTTGAACTAGGTGAAACAACAGACATATTGGCCTTCAAGTGATGGAACTTTAAATGAGATAAGCCTTTGGTAAAGATGTCAGCAAGTTGATCGGATGTGGAGACATAATGAACAAAAATATCACCACTAGCAACCTTCTCATGAACAAAATGAAAATCAATCTCAATATGCCTCGTGCGAACATGAAAGACCGGATTAGTAGCAAGATAGGTAGTACTAACATTTTCAAAGTGAACAATAACGAGCCAGTGCAGAAAAACCCCGAGGTCACTTAAAAGTTGGCGTAACCAGTATGACTCAGCAATGAGATAGGCAACATAACGATACTCGGATTCAACACTAGAACGAGACATTGTAGGCTGCTTCTTAGCAATCCAAGAGACCACTTTGGAACCTAACAATAAAGCATAGCCAGAAGTAGAATGACGACTATCAGGGCAGCCAGCCCAATCAGCATCAACATAAGCAATAAGAGCTAAATCAGAGATAGGGCGCAAAAGAAGGCCATGGCACACAATGCCCTTTAAGTAACGAAAAATGCACTTAACCACTTGTGAATGAGAGGTACGAGGGGAATGCATAAATTAATTGACAATACTGACAAAGTAAGCAATATCAGGGCGAGTCATTGTTAAATATTAAAGAGTGCCAACCATGTTGCGATACACGGTTAGATCAAGCAAAAGATCACCATCATGTAACGATGGTTGAGGAGTATATGGCATTGGAGTAGAAACAGAATTGGTGCCCAGGATATCAAACCGCTGAAGAAACCTAGCAGTATAATGAGTTTGAGATAAAAATAAATCTAAAGAATCTAGATGAGCCTCAATACCCAAAAAGAAATGCACGTCGCCCAGAATAGTCAGAATGATACCATCCACATAAAGAAGCAAAACCAACATACTAGAAGCCGACTGGTGCACAAACATAGAATTGTCCACCTTACTACAAGAAAAACCTTCATGCAAGAGATAAAAGCTGAAGTGTTGAAACCAAGCACGAGGGGCCTGCTTAAATCCATAAATAGCCCGCTACAACTTACAAACATGATTAGGATAACAAGAATCAACAAAACTAGGAGGTTGTGTCATATAGACTTCCTAAGTGAAAGTACCATGTAAAAATGCATTCTTGATATCCAATTAACGAATAAGCCAAGAACGAGAAATGGCTAATGTGCGTACAGTGCGGACGGTAGTGGTTTTTACCACCTGAATAAATGTCTCATTAAAATCAATACCAGCCTGTTGAATAAAACCCTGAGCCACCAAACAAGCTTCAAAGCGTTCAATGGACCCATCATAATTTAGTTTCACCCTATAAATCCATTTTGAGCCAACAAGATTTTTAGTAGGATCATGTGGCACAAGAACCCATGTTTCATTGGCCAATAAAGCACCCATGTATCATTGGCCAATAAAGCATTAAATTCATCAGCCATAGTGGCACACCATTTGGGGTCCTTGACTGCTTAAGTAAAACAAGAAGGTTCCTTTATAGGCAAAGAGCTGTAAAGAGACAGAAGTTGTTTGGGTTTATGAAGGCCAGCTTTGAGACGTGTCTTCACGTGATGAGACACATGCGGAGGTGGGGGCACAAAAGAAGATGTTGAGGGTAACAAATCAGAAGGTGAGGAAGTAGGTGGAGATATAGAAGGAATAGGTGAACTGGGCAAGGAAGAAGAAGTCTAGGATAAGGAAGCCAAAGGCAGAGAAGGTAAGAAGGAAACTAGAGAGAGAGATGGGAAAGATGTGGACACAGAGGATGACATGGGATTCATGGATGGTGAAGGCATAGGGGCAGAAACAATGGAAGCGGGAGTAAACATGTTAGCGGGGGAATTGATAAAAACAGGAGGGGGGTCAGAAAAATCATGAGAATTAGAAGATACAAGACTCGGATACGGTAATGAGACGTCATTAAAGGTAACATGACGGTTGGTGTAAACACGCTCGGTCTTTGGGTCGAGATATCGATAGCCTTTATAAGCTCCGGCATACCCAAGGAAAAATACATTTGCCAAAACAGGAGACTAACTTATGACATAAGCAGATAAATTAGGATAGCATTCACACCCAAAGACACGTAAAAGAGAGTAATCTGGAGAGCGAGAGAAGAGAACTTCAAAGGGAGATTTACTATAAGGAACATTGGGAGTAGGAATGCGGTTAATAAGATAGGCAACAGTGTGAGCGGCATTAACCCAATAAGATAAAGGCATATGTGTAATATCCCGATTTTAGGTTTGAATTTTTAGTAATTTTTAACAAATTTTACTAAATTCTTTAAACGACAAATTTTACAAGTAAGAATATTTGCATCTTTTAGCGACGAATTTAGGGAGCATTATAATTATGATCTTTGGCGACAATTTTAGAATCATAAGAAAATTTTAAAGAGTAACAGATATTATTGATATTGATTAATGTCTTTGGCAAGGATTATCGTTAACTGGTATTTTTCTAGAAACCTTTAGCGACAATTTTATACATATAGTTAGCGTCGATATGGTACTAGCGACTTTTAGTTACGAATTAGTGTAGCGGGGTTAGCTAATAAACCGTTAAAGTCTTTTACTACGTTAACCGTTCATAAAATAACTATATTGGGCATTACGTAATAATAGATGTTCCGGGTAGAATTTAAATGACTCATGAAATGGAAGGGGGTTTATGGTAATTACACGATTTAGGGTTACATAAATATACATACATCGTGAGGGGGCAGCCGCATCACCATTCTTGTCCTTCTCTTCTGGAGCCGGTTGAGAGAGAAAAGGATCCTAAGGGAAAGAAAGAAGCTAGCAGATGTACTGACAATCGATTCATCTCTTCTGGTAAGATTTCCGTTTAATGTACATGGTTATATACATACACTAATCTGGGTGCAAACTACATGGGTTTAGAGGGTCGTGGCTATTGCCGTGGGAGAATTTGAGAGAAAAAGGGGAAGGGGACTGGCGCAGAATAACGGTGGTGTTGCTGTGTAGTTTGATGGTCGTGTGGGTATTCCTGTGGCGTGAACTAGATCAGGAGAAAAGGGGCTGCCGCGGTACGGTGTGCCGTGGATGATGGCCACGGTATGGGGGACGGTGGGTGATAGAGAGAGAGAGAGAGAGAGAGAGATGCGGTGTTAGTGTCGAGTGAGTATGCCTTTGTATATGGGATTGCAGTGGGGAAAATATATGGGACATTGTGTGGGTATATTGGTCTGTGACCATTAGGGTGAATGTGCGCGTGTGTGTGGTAAACTGTGTGCTGTTGTAATGGGTCTATGTGGGGTTGGTTGTGTCTAGTGTGTGAGTTGTGTTGAGAGCAGGTGGTGAGTGGAGGGGCGCGCAAGTGCGCTGTGGCTCTTGTAAGGAGTGTGAATGGTGGCAATTGGGTGTTGAATGAGTTGAATGCATGTTGTTGTGTGCGCAGGTAAGTGTACTGGGTGTGTGTGTATTGTATGTGAGTGGTTTGCGATTTACCAAAAGCAGCTAAGCAGTTGTTTTGCCCAAACTGTGTTGTGGGGTTTGAAATGGGAAATGAAGCTACTGCCGAGGCAGTAGCTTTGGAGAGAAATGGAAGATGTTGGGTCTTGAAAGGAGGAAAGAGATGGAAGTTTGTTTTGTGTTTGTGTATGATATGTGTGAATATGTGGGTAACGGAATAGGAAGAGGAAGAAGGTTGCAAAACAGCCATGAAAGAAGGAGAGGAACCTACTCGGCAATAGCTTTGAAGGAGCTAGTGGGAGCTTGTTTTAGGTATATAGATGGGTGAGAGTGAAGATTTGGAAACTAATGGATATTGCATGTGTTTATGTGTGTTGTATCTAAATTGGGTGTAAAGGCAAGTAATGGGTATTGTAGCTGAAGTGATTGCACTACTGGGTAGGCGTGAAGAAGGAGAAGACTGCTTAGAGTGTGGGAAAGTGTATATTTTAAAGTTTGGACTCAAAAAGTGTCGCTAAAAAGGTATAGTATTCCAGCAGTTTCTTTTTGAATTTTTAAATATAGCTAGAAACTTATTTGGACAAAACTCAAAGAAGTAACTTATATTAATTTTGCAAGATCTACACACAGTAAAAAATTTAGACTGTTTGGAGCTTGGAAAGCGTGCTAACTAATTTTATTCGTGAAAGAGATTTCAGTGTATTTTAGAATAGTGAATTAAGTTAATAAATTCTGAAACTCCTACAACAATCATATATTGCTAAGATGAGGTAGTTTCTAAAGTTTTGAAAATTTTTAAGGTCGTTTGCTATTTTTAACGGTCTTAGCAGTGTAGCGCCCGAACGAATTTAGCGTAACGCTTCATTATCAATAGTTATTAAATTATTTATGAGGACCTCTTCTGAACAGATTTAGACAAAGTGCAAAACAAAAACTCCCCTTAATTTTGGGGAACCTTCGACGTGAAATTTTCTCAGATTTTTCCGGACATGGAAAATGTCTTGAACGATTTTATTTTCAAAACAGGTTTTTGAATTATTTAACATAGTAAACAAAACTATTTTTAGCCTAGAATTTTAAAAGTAACCTAAAAGTACTGAGATGCTGCTTTGGTGTCTAAAATTTCGTGGCAATCCGGTTCCGTTTGACGTATTTTTGAAAACAAGGTCATTAGTGCTCAATTTAAGGAGCGACATAGGATTCCGAGTGGAAAATTTTCCCAAAAGGCCATTATGGTCCGAAAATCGTACCTAGCTGTTTAAAATATTCTTTTTGATTATATTGGAGTATGTAACGGTACGTTAGAGGTCAGGGGGTAAATAGGAATTTTACAGAAGTCGAGGGGCGGTTTGGTAATTTTACTCACTTGAGAGAAACTTAATGTTTAGGTATGATTGACCGAAAATAAATAACATCTCTTTATTGTTTAGGTTTCGATAGATAAGAGCTAGGGCAGGTTTGGTAACAAGAACCAGAACACTTAGCTATCTAGGTAAGTACTCCTGCCATATTCCTCTACATACCCTATTTTTCGTTTATGTATATGTATAAATGAATTGTTCCAATTACAAGTTTTAAATCCTTTTACATGCTACTGCTTTTGTGTAAATTGTTTAATGAGAAAATGCCATGGAATGTTTTCTATGAGTAGTGTTTTAAAGTTGGCTTATGTTGAATGAGACGGTATTTCTGGCTTGGTTGTTGCGCCCCATATCCACGGGGGAAAGTTGGATTGTTGGGTCCTAGTCAACGGGACGATACGTTGACGCACAGTACTGTTGCTCGTGGTGCGCCCTTGCGTCCACAATAATATGTATCCCGGACGAAGGAGGGATTGTGGGCCCTAGTCAGGGGGAACGTACGCTGACCGCAACATGCCCATGTTATGATGAACTGTGATAGTTGTTAATGAGCCTACTTGATGTCATACTTCGTTTCTGAGAATCTTGGATAAATTGATTTCATAAAGTAGATATATGTATAGTATCTCTTGTGAAAATGTTTACCAGTTTCATATTGAAGAAAACCATGGCATGTTTCATGTTTTTATGAATCTCAAAATCTATTTTAGGGATATGGTTTGTGTACTTACGGGGCCCCAAGCTTACCCCCTTTTTATAAATGTTTTCAGGCGATCAACTAGATGAACATGAGTATTACGAGGGAAATAAGAATAAAGCCGCGGGAGATGCTCGTTAGGAGGCTGAATTAAGCTTCTTGAGAAATTATAATATTGCTGGTTTATTTCTAGAGTTGTCTGTAGCTTAAGTCCACGAGATTTCCTTTAAATAAATTATATCAGTCATTATGGAGGAATTCAGTAGAGATAATTTTGGGGAGATCTATAAGAATCTTTTTTGAAGTCATATTATCGTATTAGTTAATGCATGATTTTAGAATTGTTGACAGTTTTAAATAAGGCCTGGCAGAGCCCTCAGTTGGAGTCTATTGGGTCTGCGGCTGGTCACGTGCCTAGCTCGCGGACCTTCCCGTGGGTTCGGGTCGTGACAATATGAGCATGGATATATAAAGTGCGAGCCATCTCACTAATATGACGATGTTTATGTTCGGCCACGCCATTTTGTTGTGGAGTGTCTGGACACATACGAAACTAAATACCATGGGTGGCCAAAAAGGATGTAAGTGGGAAATTATTGAATTCACGACCACCATCAGTTTGGAGAATTTTAATTTTGGTAGAAAATAGATTCTCAACTAATGATTTGAAGGTGAAAAAATGAGTAAAAACTTTATATTATTTAGGCGCATATGGTAAATCCATGAAAAACGAGTAAAGTCATCCACAAAAACAACATAATATTTAAAACCACAAGTGGAATAAACTGAAGAGGTCCATTCATGGGAATGCATTAAATATAAAGGAAAAGGACTACGATGATTAACATGATCAAAGGGAAATCAATGAGACTTGCCTAACTGATAATGAGAACAAAAACCTAAAGACTTAGGAGAAATAGTAGTTCTCCTTTAATATGCAAGGACGACAAAGTAGTAGAGCTAGAATGACCAAGACACTGATACCAAATATCCCCAGTCACACGAGTAGCTACCAAACCATCAAAATGCGAGGAGACACTAGTAGATGGAAGATGATATAGATGGAAAATGAGACACTAGTAGATGAAAGAAGAAGAGTCCTCGTTTTGTTGTCCTTCACAGAAAAAGAAATGGATAAAAATTTAATAGAACAATCATTATCACGACACAAACGACTAATAAAAAGCAGATTATGGGATAACTGAGGACCATGTTGTACATTGTGCAATATAAGAAGACCATGAGAGGTGTGGAGAAAAGAGGAACCAACTTTAGTTATACTAAGCAAAGAACCATTACCTACTAAAATCTTACTAGAGCCTGTATAATGTGAAGTGTCAAAAGGCATACCATCATTTGGTGTCATGTGTGTAAAATCACCACGGTCTGGGTACCACTATGCATCAGAAGTTTTAGCAACCGTCACAGTAAAAAATAAACAAGGTAAATCATCTAAAGTATAAGAATGATTAAACCGGTTGTAGCAATTAAGAGCGGAGTGACCTCGTTTGGAGTAGATTTGGAAGACAAGCAGAGGCCGAGATGGAGAACCACTAGTAAAAGAAGGTGTAGGTAGTAAACCACGACCATAACTAGGCAGGTTATGAGCCGACGATGGTGTGCCATATGAAGAAAAGTGAGCCACAACAGCGTGAGAGGGCTGCCCATCAAGAAAAATGTGACTATCACTTCCACGACCTTGGCCACCACGTCCTTTGCCACATCCAAAACTCAGGTGATCTCGGCCATGACCACGACCACGGCCAAGCGGGGGCAGCAAGCAAAGCTATCTCAGTTTCATTGTGGAGAGTGCCATGAAGATGACTTAGTCGTTGCTCATGATATAGTAGCTTAGTGCAAAGATCATCAAATGATAATACGGTGTTTTTGTTGGTCACAGAAAGTGATAAATGACTCGTACTCAGAAGAGAGATCGACAAGAGCGTAAATAATGAGGTCCTTGTTTGAAACTGACGAGTTAATGGCCGACAAAGAATCAGTAAGAGACTCGAGAGTGTGAAGGTATTGTGCCATGGACTGATGACCTTTCTCGAGGGACTGCAATTGAAGCTTTAACTGAAGTTCTTTTGCAGTAGATTAATCGAGAAAGCGATGCTCTAAAATGATCCAGACATCGCACGAAGGGGTGAGTTCATTGACCTCTCGAAAGAACATCTTTGGTGAGAGTGGTTTTGAGCCATGACAATAAACTTTGATCAGTACGAAGCCAAGATGAATAGGCTGGATTAAGCATTGGGTGACCATGAGCATTAGTGATATATTGAGAGGGGCAAGGGAAAGAGCCATCAATGTAACCGAGGAGATCATGGCTTATCAAAACTGGCGTGAACTGAGATTTTCACAATAAATAATTGTTAGCATCCAATTTGAGAGATACCAGATGGGTGATATTAGGAGCAACAAGCATAGGAAAAGATGTGGACATGGTTGAAGGAGATGTAGGGGATATAAGTGTTGGGTAACCATGGGGAGGAACGGTAAATGGCTACAACGACATGGGTAAAATGCTATGTGAGGGATAAGATGTGGGGATAGGGCCTGAAGAAGTAGAATAATGCTGAGTCCAGTAAGGAGGAACTACAAATTGTTGGAGAAAAGGGAAGTTGGAGGAGAAAGGACCAAGAGGCATACCAGCAGGGGAACGATTTTGGTGTGTAATAGAAGAGGAGAAGGGGGAGTCGATGGGAGATGACTGCAGAGACGAAGCAGCAATAATGGCAGCCACTATACCAGTAACGATGGTCTCTAGTTGGGATATAACAGGTGTTGTACTAGGAACAAGAAGAATATCATGAGAGGAGGAGGAAAGGGCTGTGGAAGAACTTGATAGAGAAGCCATGAAGCACTAGAAAAACACAGAGGAGAATTGGATCAATCGGCGACCAATACCATGAGAAAAGTGAGGCACCTTAACCCTAAGGGTAGGACTCACACGCACACACACACACACACACATATATATATATATATATATGTATAACACTGGTACAATGACATAAATACCCATGTATGAATTGAATAACTGGAAAAATCTAGAACACTAATTATATATATTAACAGTAATATTAGGACGTCGCTAGTGGTAGTGTCGATGACTATTGTGATGGTGTTGGCAACAACGACGACGGTGATGATGATAACAATGGTGTGGAGGCGATGGTGACAGTAAATGTTTGGTGGTAGTGTTATTGGTGATAATGGTTGTCGTGGTGGTGATGCAACACAAAATTGATAGTAGTGGTGACAAAGTTGTGGTTGTGGCGGCGACAACGTGGTAGAGGTGGTTGTGCATTGACAATATTAGTGTGTCAGTGGTGGGTGCAGAGGTGTAGTGGTAGGTGTGATGGTTATAACGGAGGTGGCGATAAGGGCAGTGGTGAAAGTAGTGCGGCATCGATTTAGACGGTAGTGACGGTATGATGTTGGTGGGATTAACGCAAGGATAAAATAACACATTCCGCATATAAATTCAACTAAATTCAAATCTCTTGTAATCTGACTACCATTTCATTAGATCTCGATCTAAAAATAAATTAAGCCGAATGCAATTTCTCTTCTTTAAAAAGAAATTTCATCTCTAAAAGTTCTAAAAAGTACAAGCGGGTGGAATGCAACTCCTCAAGGCTCAAACTTGAATGCTAGCGCTCTTTACGATAAGAGAATAAGATCATAAGAATCCCACCCATTGCCATCTCCAAAACCTCCTCCAAGCGGTACATTCATCTTCTGTTGCACCATACCCGTCACTCCCCCTGCCTTCTTTCCCAATCCAAGAAACACATCCAACAGACCCTGAACCTAACTATAACTTGCAAAACTACGCTTACCAACTTGGACCAGAGCCATAATCTTGTCAACTTTAGGGCTCAAATGAACGGCGATTCAGCGGTATAAGACCCAAAACCCAGACATGTTCGGTGCCGTCCAGTTGGGACTACTGGCGGCCTGCATAGTCCTGTTCGTGCCCATGGGCATGGCCGGCTGGCACCTCAGCCGCAACAAGGTTCTCTTCTTCAGCGGCGCCCTCTTTATCACCCTCGCCGTCGGCGTCCACCTCACCCCCTACTTCCCCTCACTCTCCTCGTACTTGTCATCCCTCCCCGCGACCTTCGTTCCGGATCGCACTTCCTGCATCCCCTTACTCCACCAAATCGAATATAATGCCTCAAATCTTGGTGGGTCTTGGAGTTGGGATGACTCTGGGCCTGTTTCGGCATGTGGGTTTGAGAAGCTGGGTCGGACCGATGCGTCCGATTTGCTAAATGGGTCGTGGGTGGTTGTGGCAGGGGATTCGCAGGCGCGGTTGCAAGTGCTTTCTTTGTTGAATTTGATTTTGGGTCCGGACGAGATGGGTTCGGTTCGGGTCGATTTGTTTAAGAGGCACAGTGATTACCAGATTGTGGTGGATGAGACTGGGACGAAGCTGGATTTCGTGTGGGCGCCTTACGTGACGAATTTGACTGATTTGGTGATGAAATTTAAGGCGGATAAGAATTACCCGGATGTTTTGGTTATGGGGGCAGGATTATGGGACATGCTCCATATAACGAATGCTTCTGATTTTGGTGTTTCTTTACGGTTATTGAGGGATTCATTGGATTCGTGGTTGCCGATTTCAACTGAATTTGGAACGGACGGGCCCGTAACGGGGTCTGTTTCGATTCGGTCTCCTCATTTGTTCTGGCTTGGGATGCCAATGTTGATAAACACAATGCTGAATACGGAGGAGAAGAGGGAGAAGATGAGTGATGATTTGAGGGGGGATTATGATAAGGAGCTTTACCGAAGTAGGGTACTGCGACAGTCTGGTGGCCCGCTTCTGTTACTTGATATTGAATCATTGAGTGGGAAATGCGGGGCTGGATGCACGATGGATGGGATGCATTATGACGCAGCTGTTTATGAAGCGTCCGTTCATATTATGCTGAACGCGCTGCTTATTGAGTCTCATCAGAAGCTATGATACTTATAGTTTTGGTTTCCTGTTTTCATCGACAAGGCTGCAAACTTCACGGAGAAGAGGAAGCGTTCACCAATACAATTGCTTGTGATGAATGCTAGACAAGATTGAGCTGGCGTACCTGAATCTCACCAGGTGCTCCCCTCGGCTACATATTGACTTGCTGAATTTTTTTGGTTGTTGTAGTTTCATACTGAACTTCAATTTTTTCATTTTTTTGTCTTTCCCTCCTGCCAATCTGTATGAATAGGGAAAACTCACACGACCTGTATTCTACACTACACCTCATGTCTCAAAATCGGTGATGAGGTGATAGGTACAAAGTTTTTGTAAGATGTATTCATAAATGCTTTGAAATATACAGAAACAATAGAAACTTTTCCAAGCTCCTGTTAGACTACAACGTGTTCTGCACTTCCAAGAGAATGATTGATTAGACTTGGTATTGTGTTGCATTTGTTGTTTTGTTCTATTTTATGTTTGTGAGCTGTGCTAGTGTTATGACAAAAAACAATTGCCTATGTGTACTTGGTCTATAAGTATGTGGATTTCCATTGAGACGTATCAAATAATTTGTTGTCATGCCCGATAATCCAGCACCCTCCTATGCGCTTACAAATCTAGTTGAGCTGGCAATAGTTTTGCTCTAAAGCGTCATTTCCTGTTCTACGTTGTTATAGGACCTGTGAAGTCTCACATCATATCTCGCTATCATCAGATGATTGGGTCTGTCAGTAGATTGCAGTCTATATGTTACGGATTGTGTACCGCGTTGTGGAGTTACTAGTAGCTACCTAGAAAGTTGTGCCTCAGTAATCATAATAATAATGCAATAGTAAGGATCAAAACCATCACTCTATGGTTGATAAAGTAATGGATAATTGGAAGTGCCAGGATCCATATCAAAGGTGGGAAAATTTGAGTGTTAATGTAAAATCTTCCAAAATTCATGATTTTTCTCTAATTTATTTTCATCCGAAGGGGTTTATTGTTTATATAATAATGAGGTGAAAGATACAAAGGTGTATATGATGTATAGATGAATGCTTGGAATTCACAGAAAGTCAGAAACCAATAGATCACGTCCATGACTCCTGAATGTTGAGATGTGTTGTGCACTTCCAAACTAGAATATGATTAGATTTGCAATTTTGTTATTTTTTTCTACTTTTGCTTACTCTACTAATTTGCCATGAAAATACATAAAACTTACGTGCACACGGTCTCCAAATATATAAATGTAATTTGTCATATTTTATAGTTCTGCCAGTGTAGGATATTAGGTTTGTGTGGGTTGCTGGGTTATCAAGATGATGTACTTTGTGTACTACGCATCACGGACACAAACACCACGTCCGACTCGGATAGGGACCAAAAAACTAATTATGGACACCAGAGTACACCACTGGAGATTTGATATGTTTATCCACATCTTTTGTGTGTGTGTGTGTTTATCTTAGTTTTAAGCACATTCCACTTCATAAACAGTAAAGCGTTTATCTAAGTTTTAAGCACATTTCACTTCATAAAACAGTAAAAAACCAACTAATAAACCACACAAGAAGTGATCCAAATAAAAGTGACTATCAAGTGTCATGCTGGAATTCAAGTTGAAAGCCGTAGTGTATGAAGTGATAAAAGATACCATAAAAACAAACAAAAAGGAAGATTGCTTTCCTTTCTTCCATCCACCAAGACTCGATCACCATTAGTTGCTCTCTGGACACTTCAGCCAACATCTCTCTGGCTCACCAAGTGAGACATCTGCAAATTAAAGCATCCCAACTTTGTTAGGCAGAAGTTGATCGGGAGAAAAGGTATATAGACGATGTATGACGAAACCCAACTTTTCCTAATTTTTTGGCATGACCCCTGAATTAAGTTTGGGAAATTGCATTCCTGCCCCATACATATCAGACACTTGTGCATAAGTGTCTGAAACAGTGTGCGCCGTAGTTTTTTGTTTTATAGTTATTTAAAGTGCAAAAGGTCCCTGGAGTCTAGGCGCTAAGCGCAAGCGCGGGCTTAAACAAAGAAAAGTGCATCATAATACAAATACCTATAATCATTCATAGTTTACTAAAACCGACATATTCAGCTATATATCCATAAACATAATATTTCTTAGCGAAGGTTTGGATAATCATTTGTCAAACTCAGCGATTTCCAATAGCATCATTGGATTTTTGAAAAAGACATTCCTTCATAAGAAGAAAAAGACATTCCTACATTTTTTGCGCAAAAAATGTAGGCTTATTTGAAGGGGCCGCTTTAATTGTAAGCAAGGCATAAGAGTGGTCGCACTTAGGCTTGCTTCTAATAACTATGGTGTGCGCCGATTATGGAAATGATGATAATAAAAATTTGAACACCTTATAGGGTATCTGATAAGTATTCGGTGGCGTCCAAGAAGCTCCTAGGCTTGCTTCTAATAATTATGGTGTGCGCAGATTATAATAAGTATAATATTAATTTGGCCATCTACCAGGGTGTTGATAAGCGTTTGGTGGTGTCCAAGAGGTGTCATGGTGTAGGTAGTTGTCAGACACAATAAGTTGATCCATCTGACGTGTCCATTCTTCCTAGATTGCATAGGTGTACTCGTCTCCGAGTTGCGGATCTACATTGAGAGAGTTCAGGGCAGTCGGGAAGTTTTTGTTTGAGAAATATTTAGGAACAGCGAGTATCTTATTAGAGTTGCTTTTGAATGTTACAACTTGCTTTAATTGTACAGCATTGAGAATGGTTTCCACTTCTTGTAACTATTCGCAGCTGGGGGATTTAAAACAGTTCATCAGGTCATGCCTTTCTAAAAGACCAAAAGGAAAGGGGAGCTAACTTTATTTCTTTCATTGGTAAATGGGAACTTATTTTTTGGTGTTGGTTTAATTTTGCAAGGTTCTTGACTTGGATAAAGTAGAGGTATGGCTCCTAGCAGCTAAACATAAGTTTCTATAGCAAATTGAAGTGTACATCTGGCAGTTTGTTTATAATCAAACTTATTGACAATCGAGTAGAAGGTGATTGAGGAGTACCTCCTCTATTTGGAAAATTAAATGTTCATCTGCTGTCCTGAACTTCCTGCAAGGGTGGTGCTCGGTGATCTACATCCAGTGGCACCTTTGTGAATGCAAGTTTAGCTTTTTGAGCCAATGAGAATTTTGGAATATTTGATTCTATAATGTGTTTGCAGTCCTTCTAGAGATTCGAGATTGTGTGCAAGGACTTGCCACGTGTCTCCCTTGGAAGTTTGTTTTCCACTCTTATGTGGTCGGCTTTTGATCAGTTTCTCTTAGGCATTGTTACTGTAGCTATAAGTTATATTTGTTGCTGTGAAGGACTCTTCTTCACCTCACTCCTTACTTCGCTTTGATGTCCACTTATTTCTTGCATTTTCTTGCCCAATGAATTCATACACGACGCAAGTTCAAACAACAATAACAACGGTAATCAACCTTTGAAAAATGTCTCACTTGTGGTCCTGTGGAATTGGGAAAAATTTGGACCTGTTGTAGCTTGTTTGTTTCAGAATTTGGGTCAACCAGATGCGTTGGATCGCTAAATGGGTCGTGGGTGGTTGTAGAGGGGGGCACCCAAGGTTAACCCATACGAACATGATATTCGGCGAAGAGGAGATGTTTGTTGGGGTGGGGGGGGGGGGGGGGGTTGTTTGTGGGGTTGTTTAAGCGGCTTACTCATATCCATTGGAGATGAAATCTGGGTGGTGGTGGATGCTGTCAAGAATAAAAATAGGGAAACGGGAGGAGGATGGTGGCGCCGACACCGTGACGGTGGAGCTGCGGTGGTGGGTTCTTGAAGAGCGACGCGAGAGAAATTAAAAGACATATGTATTTTATGATTCCATTTGATCAATGGACATTATTAGTAACTATCCAAGGTAATTGAGACTCATGTAATTTCATCGTGAGCTGAAGAAATTGGGTGTAATTAACCCAAATGGAAATTGGGGTGTTGGACAGACCCCTATTTACAACTCGAGATTTCAGACCTTTCTCACACATTTCTCTCATTCTTTTCAAGTCATCACCACCGTCTAGATTTGGCTGCCTGAGTCATCATTTTGCCATTGACCAGAAATCACCGTAAGCAAGTAGTTATTTTCATCCTCAAAAGGCCCGGTGCTCACGAACGTGAGTTTTTGCTCCAAATAATTCTTTTTTATTACTTAATTATTCCTCTATTCCATTTTTAACTTTATTTACCTATTTAACCCATTTTTTAAAATCTCACTTTCAAAGAGAGATTTCAAGTTAAGAAAATGTGGTTCCAAACCACGTTTTCAAGCAAACGTTACTATGATTAGACAAATATATTGAAAACGTGGTTTGAAATCACGTTTTCTTCGGTTGAAATCTATGTTTGAAAGTGAAATTTCTAAAAATAGGTTAGATAGGTAAATAATGTTAAAAATTGGGTAAATGAGTAATTAAGTATTAAAAAAAGAATTATTTAGGACAAAAACTCCACGAATGTCGTGATATGTTTCTCGTTTTCGTCATCTCCATCACCGGGTTATTTGGCAACCAGAAATTTAGCGCCACAATATCACCAGGCTGGTGAGCAAAATGATGGCGGGAGACACGTACGGGATGACACTAAGGGTAGATAATGTTGATCATGGCTTTCATCTGAGTTTGTTGCTTTGTTTAAGACGTTCCAGTGGGGCAACGTGTTTCTGTGGTTCGTAACAACGGTGGAGAGGCTTGGTGTGATCGATAATGACAGTGGTGGTGGGTAACTGTTGATTTATGAGAGTGTTTGGACAAACTCCTTGTTCTCACGTAACTTGAAAATGTCTTTTTTGCAAAAAAAAAAAAAATTTTGAAAAAAAACCTTGATTGTTACCCGGCTTGAAGAGATGCTCCTCATACTCTTATATAACACCAATTAATGGTCGTTAAATATTTTTACTGACTTTTATATAGTGACTCTAAAAAAAATAATGCTAAAAATTGCCTCTAAAATTATCAGAAGAAAAGTCACTAGAAACAACTGGCGACTATTAATTGTCATTATATATACTGAGTGGAGGAAATTCCTATAATCCGGATAGCAGTCGAAATTTGTTCTCTATGCTACTTGCTGGTGGGTGTGCAAGTGTTGGCGTATTATTAGGCACACTCAATACTATGTATGCTTGCCGCGGTTGCAAAAATCGTGATTTATTTTGAAAATTATTTTTTTATTTTAGAAAATTATTTTTATTCAAAAGGTTTATTTATTATTTAAATTTAGATTTATTTCAAATAAGTTTCTAGCAGTGCTTTTAAACTATTGCAACGGTTTTTACTAATAGTTCTGATTTTCACTAAGACTCTATTGCATATAGAGAGATTTGTTTGTCTTTCAACTGTTAGTAAACTCAATTTCAAGTGGAGATAAAAAAAAAAAGGCTTGAAAAAAACGATAACCCACCTCAAAATTTTCATTTGATACGATGGTGGTGGTTGATTTTTTAAACGTCATAATTGTGGAAGAGTGCCACTAGATGGTTGAAATCATATCATATGTACTAATAAAAAAAGCGATATGTAACTACTAAGAAGCGACTCTTTGTAATCAACGAGGACACTTTGGCATTATAGTCGGTCAAACCAATGTGATTACTCATAAAATGATTCTATTTTTATTTTATTTTTTTGCTTTGTGGAGTTTGATTTAATCACTTCTGTATTGTTTTTCAAAATCGAATAATTTAGTCTAATCTGAATTAAATCACTTTTAAACAATCTTAAAATAGATCCCAACACCCTTTTGGCCCAGAAGCCAGATGGTGAGCACGGGAGAGAGTAGAAGAGAGACAATAAGAATGGCCAATTTTGTCCATTACGTACATTAATAATAATAATTATTATTATTATTATTATTATGACTCCTTATTTAGGGTTTGGCTGCCTCTATGAGGCTTCAGGGTTCATCTTTAAGGAAAAAATTTAACTGCTATCCCGGTCGAAGAAATCTTCCTCTTATCCCATATCTAGTAACAATCAATTGTCTCTAAATGTCTCTAGTGTCATTTATTTAGTAATGCTAAAAAAATATTGTTAATAATTGTCGCTGAAAGTGTTAGAAGAAAAATCACTAAAAACATTTAGTGATTATTAACTGTCACTATATACGGAATTAGAGGAAGATTCTTGAACCGGGTAGAGTCAAAGGTTGTTCCTTCTTTGATATTCCTCTCAATTTGACAACACTCGTCGCGGGTGCCTGCGTCGTTATCTCTTGTGATACTGAAACACCATGGCAAAAGGAAGAAAGCTTCGAAAGGTCGAGGCGAAGAACACTGGTGCCAACCCAAGTACAACCATACGTGCAGGTTTTTTTTTATGAAGAAAGATTTGCATCCTCTCCAATATCTCAGCTGCCCGAAGACGTCCTTTACAACGTCCTCCCTTTCCTGACAGCAAAAGATGTGGCTGCCAAGGCTATCTTGTCCAAGACATGGCAGCACACAATCAGATCTTACTTCGGTAGCGCTCTCCTATATATCGATCAATGGGCTTTCAAAGAAAATCTGAAAAGGGCTGGGAAAGTATCGAGGAGGGTAGCTCGAGACAAGTTTATGGAGTTTGTTGATGGCTCTCTCCTCGAATTCAGCGGCCAAAAGATCCATTGGAAGATATTCGCGCTTTGCTTGACAAACCCGTGTGACGTTACTCGTATAAGCCAGTGGTTAGAGTGGGTAAAAGTGAATGATTTCCATGAAGTCTACCTTAAGTTTGACAAGGACTATCGTGTGTCCCAGAACGTTTTTGCTTTTGATCCATTAACCGTTTTACATTTACGCGGCTGTGCTTTTGAGCTGCAGGAATACATCTTGGGTAAAACCAGAAAACTAGGTTCCCTTCGAGAGCTACATCTCAAGGAAATCAGTTTTCGCAGGAAGATGGATATCCATGACCTCGTTAATTGCTGCCCTTCCATTACCAGCCTTAGTCTTAAATGGTGCAGTGGGATCGAGACCCTCCGACTCTCTCACCTTAGTGAACTCAAGAAGGCAGTGATAAAAGTGCATGAACTTGGTAGCCCGAAGATCGAAGCAAATAGTCTACGTACCTTCCACAATTATGGGCGTCGTGAATGTGAGATTGATGTGAGTGGTTGTAGAGAACTAGAGCTATTACACTTGGATACTATCCCTTTCTCAGCAGGTTTTTCTCAGGATTTCGCTTCCAGCTTTCCGTTCCTCAAAACTTTGTTTCTCGGTCACTGCGATGTGAATATGTTTAGGATAAAGAGTCATCAACTCCAGAAATTAACCTTGTCGTATGTGGAAAACCTGATGAATGCTACAATTTTCACTCCAACCTGCATTCACTGAAATATGTCGGTGATGAAATAGAGCCATTCTTACTATCCTTGAACGTCCCTGTGCTACACGAATGCAAATTTAGACTAAGAGGCCGTGCTGTGAGCACTTGTTGGTTCCTGGAATTGAGAAGTTTTCTCAGTAATATGAGGCAAGAAAATGTTACATTGTCCTTGGAAATCTATGGAAAGGTATGGTTGAGGAGTTATGCAGATCAACTTGTTTCATATTTTTATAGCATTTTTTTTTCCAATTTCAGGAGCTTAAGTTGTTAATATTTGCTTCCGATTTCTTGATTTTTAAAGACTACATTTGATCTGAAAAACTCTAGAGATACTCGTGTTCCCCCCATGTGTCATGTGAAGCACTTAAAGATCATCGCACACACAAGATTTTTGTCTAACTACAACGATGTTGTGGATGGATTGCTTTGGAGTTGCCATCCAGAAACTCTTTTACTGCTGCTGTCTTCCACAGTCAGGAACCTTCAACTTGAAGAGATATGTTAAATTCGACCAATATTCAAAAGATGTTCATGCATAGACTATATCTATATATAACCGTGCTACATGCATTTATTTCATCTGACTGAAGGTCCTGAGGAATGAATTGATCAACAAAAGAAATATAAAACACTGTTGTAATTTGAGGCATATCAGATGTTGGCGGCATTACTTGAAGAATGTTAAGATCGAGCATTTTGTTGGGACAAAAGACAAAAAAGTTTATAGAACGCGATGGAAGATCCGCTTCAAGTTTCAATGGTATTCCATATACCGATTTCATTGTTAGATGACAAGTATTGCAACTAATTAGTCTAGTCAAATACTAGTTTATGATTTGTTTGTTGAAAATTTTTGATGTGGTATTTTTTGAGCAACTAATAAACTTTCATTGAAGATTCCAAAGTCACGCCCGATTTGAGTTTTGTAGCAGATTTTCTGCTTGCTGACCAAACAGGTCTTTTCTCGCTCATGAAATATGAAAATAGTGCTCTATTTTCTTGATTAGAATAGTTTATTATGCCACTGTTTTGTACCGTAAAAAATAGTTCTGTGAATAAAAAGCTTTTGGGGCTGTTAGGAAGTAGCATCTAATGAGGAGCCTCCAGCCCAGATATGTTCACATGTCCCAGTTTTACTTTGCTGAAAAAGAGGGTATCAAATATTTCAGAGGTTCTAGTGTTGCGTTAAGATTTTAGTTCATAAGATCAGATCTTGCCTTGTTCTCTGTATGGTACATCCAAACTCTTTCTCAGGTGTCTCTGTTTACATTAAGAAGAGAAGCAACTAAAGAAGAAGAACGATAATGAGGCAATTCTTGCATAAGTTATAAGATGGAAATATGACTTAAAACCAGTTATATTGTCTGTTACGTTCCTTTTTAAAATTTCAATTGATGCATGTGGATGCCCCCAAAACTCAAAAGAGAAGTACATTTATCACATGATTGCAAACATAAACACCACCACTTGTGCTCCCACAGTTTCACTTGACCAATCCAGGACTGTTTTAGTAGGGTGATCCACTGAGACTCTTAAGAATCAAATTGCTTTGCTGAAAAGGTCAGTCCGAAATTCGAATCTGCAGGACCAGCATCGAAGATGGAAGGCTAGCCGTATCACTACCAGTGACCTCGAAAGAAAGTGGCCGATTACTCAAACCAGCATTTATATGCATGCCAGTTCTGGTCTCAGTTCCGACCCGTGGAAGCCATCTCCACTGCCACTGCGTCTCCAACACCAGCGGCATCTGGTGATCAATACTGACTATTGCTAACCGTACTCCTCCGGCCTTTCTGCACTTGAATGGACACTTGGAAGGATGCATAACATCAAATATACTTATTGTTCCCAACCTCCCACTTTCCTTGGCATCACTTATTAAATGGGATATAACAGCAAAAACAAGTTTCTTTAGTTATATAAGAGATTATTAGTGATAATGGGACTTGTTCTAAAGTTAACATTCCTTTGAGTGGGTAATCTCCAAAGGTATGAATTGAAGTAGTCCTAAAAAGGGCATCAGAGTGAGGAGGATCAAGGCTTCCGAAGTAGATTCATCAGCCAAATCTTTGGAGTGCCAAGCTACGCTTCCCCCATCCATAAAGAAAGAGCTCATCTGCTAACTGCCGACCTTAAGGGCTACTCTCTCCAATATATTAGGTTTTGGTGGAACTTCCTACATGTTGTGACCAGCTGTTAGGTATGCTTATAAAAAAAACGTAAGACAATTGTAGAATAGTAAATGATTGAAGTCAAACTTCAGAGAAATCTTTGATGTGCTCATCTGTCTTAACGGTTAAGACAGATTGGACAAGGACTAACTGAGAGATAGAGCTTCCACATTTCAGCCATAAGCATCCATTGTTCTTCAGGGAATTCATACCAAACGAGGATGATGGTGATGAGGAAGCTTGTCGCTACGGTGGATGTCTGGAAGTAATCTCTAGTGCCTCCTACGGATGTAGCCAGTGTAAGTTCTTCCTTCACAAATTACGCGCAGAGTTAATCCAAGTGATACAGCACCCCATACACCCAGAACACACTCTTACTCTTTGTATGAGTAGGCGTGGTTGCCTATGCAATGTCTGTGACAACGGTAGGAGAAACTTCACCTACACCTATTTCCCGTGCGATTTTGACATGGACATAATATGTGCTTCCCTGATGGACGCAAGATTGATCATCTGAGTCACAAACACCCGTTAACCCCAGTTCGGAGGACGGCCTTGTTACGCTATGCTTGCGGACAAAAACATGAAGGCACTTGGTATCAGTACACCACTTGCATCCGTTTCTGGATCCATCAGGACCGTGCTTCAATGCGAAGCACAATTGAACGTAGTGATCACGTACACCCACTCCATGCTCAGCTATTCTCTTCCATCTCAAACCATTACCTTCTCTCAATATACTACCTTCTTTGTACCTTGTCACATAAGCCACGAGAGATTGGACCGATATCATAGGGTTTCCTATTGTGGAAAATGCCGATGTTTTACCCATGTCAGATGTGCACCACCGAAGGTCGAGCCTCTCATGTCCATCCATTCACCTGGTAAGTTCTTTGATTTTCACTTTACTTTCTCTGGTATTTCACACATTGGAGAGAACTCAAAGTTCTAGAGCATCTCCGGTCACCCAGGCGAGCGATGTTAGTTGTATGCTACCACGAATTTTGGCAGAGTAGTGCAAAGGACCAAACCTCTTCCCTTCCCCCCACCCAGAACACCAGCTCATCCTCCTCCCAAAATCCCCTGAATTGTTCGGCTTGTTTGTCTGGCAAGTGTGTGGTTCTTATTGCATCGCATTTGCCTTCGGTCATGTGGACTGCAAGTTCTACCTCGATGTCAATTAGGGTTCTTTACCAAGCACAAAGCTCGCAGGGATCACCTCTGTTAATAAATTGAGTCAATGGACCCATTATCCGCCCACTAACAGATAATGTGTATTTGTTAGTTTGGATAAATACAGTTATTTAGAGAATATTTATCTCTTAAGTGTTTGAGATAAATACAATCTTTATTTCCTAAGAGTTTGAGGTAAAACCAGTCTCTAATTATATCTCTATATAAAGGCTAGAGATATCCCAATAAGTCAGAGGTCATAGCAATAACTCTCTCTCTCTATAGCACTCTCTCTAGAGCAATCACCAAGCTCTAGGATTTGGTTCGTGAACGAAGAACTCGACTCTAGTAGCTGTTTTCGTACCTGCGAAAAAGATCAAGCGTGTTGGAGGCTCGTAACAACAAGGATCCTACGTCGGAATATTTGGAGACTTCATACGGTATGTTTCCAAACCCACTACGTGTTATGTGGTAGCACAATAATTGTTGTCATCGTTTCAACATTGGTATCAGAGCATGATTACTTGTTGATTCACATTTAACATGCTAGAATAAATTATGTGCATGTTGCGATTTTTTCCGGATACATGAATGAGATCCATTATTAAAATTCAAAAATTTTTGAGCATGTTTTTATGAAAAATAATTATATTGTTTTGTTCTCCTATGGTTGAGGATGAACTCCGTAAAATTTCGTGATTTTTGGATGCATGGTTTGTGAGAAATCACAATTTTATTTTTCAAGAAAACTGTGATTTTTTTTGAGTTTTGGGACTCAAATTCGGAGCATGATATTCAGTTTTATCATAATCTGTTCATACATAATTAATTTATGTTGAATAAGCTTTCCAACGATATATTGGACGCATTATTTGGCTTAAAAACGAGAGAGATATGACATTCGGAAGTTGGCATCGTTGCATGGTGGCGACTGGAGAATTAGGATTTTTAAAGAAGAAGATGAACAGTATATTCACGCGCTCCATGCGCCAAAGCCGAGCCGCAGACGCGCTCCACGCGCCAAGTCAGCCGATCACGCTCCGCACGAGCGCCAGCCACGCAGAGAGTGTGAGTCACACGTGCCACACGCGCCTGCAGACTCGCGCCGTGCACCAACGCACGCGTGCTTTACACGCACCAACCGAAGAGAGCCAGAGGCTGCCCACGCGCACGGCGGCGCGTGGAGCGGCGTGAGGATGTTTCTGACTGGTTTTGACACCGCCACCGGCGCGTGAAGTCTTATCTTGGCTTCTATAATTTTTCTGTGGTGTTAAATTTACCTCAATACCCTTTGTGTGTGTTCTGTTTAATTTTTTAAATGACTTTTTCTAGAGAAATTAACTTTAAAATTTTGTTTCGATGCACACAGAATTTTTTTAATTACAGAGGGTATATTAGGGATAAATTTACTGTTTACCAATTTTAAGAATTTATCTCTCATTTTTGGGCCATTTAGAAAAAAATTGTGGTACTTATGTGTTCCCAAAAAATACGAATAATGCGCAAATATTAATTTTTGCACGTTGTGAGCAGAAATAAATATTATGGAGAGTTATATGACATAGATGAATTATGTTTTATTTATTTGCCTTGATTAGTGTAATGGTTTAAATATATTTTTTGTTGATATATTTGTTGGGCTTTTGGCAAGCCCACACCTCCTTAAACCCAATTTCAAGGCCTTTACGCCCATTTTCCTTGGAAGGAGAATGTGGCCTATTCATCCATTTAAATTACCCTTTAACTTGTTATTTGAGCATGCTAGTTTTAGGTTAAATGGATGGATACTAGATTGAAATTCTAAAGAAACTTATATTTATGTGTTTACTCTTATTTTAAGAAAATTCTTTTGAGAATAATGTGCTGTGCGGCATCTCCATTTGTTTTATTAGAGTAGTTTGTAGTAGGATTTTCAAAGATGTTGTATTCTACTATTTTCCTGTATATTTTCAGAAAGCCTTGTACGAGGATGTAATTTCATACGCACATTATTCAAGTCAGAATTTTCTTAGCATGAGTTATTAGAATGCCAATGGGGCTCAATGAAGTCCTTGCACACTTTATTGCATGGTACAATTTTTATTTTGTTCTAAATTATCATGTGGATGATTTATTATATTGTGGGTTATATAATGATGAAATTTATTGCGAAAAATTACTTGAAAAATATTTTTCCCAACTCACATACATGGGAGATGATTACGAGCTTAGCAAATTTTCGATTTCATGATGTGAGGAAGGATTATGTTTTTCATTTGAATTTTTTGAAATAAATAGAAGAATGTATAATTAATGTCTTTTTCTTGCGCAATCTAATGTAGTGAATATAATGGCCACCAAGAATGTCATAGCTGATCTCGTTAAGGGTGAGAAACTTAACGGAGATAATTATGACATTTGGCACAAAAAGATGAAATTCATGCTGAACGAACAAGAGCTCGAGGAGCACTTGACCAAGGAGTTGGTCGCGCCAACTGAGGCGCAACCCCTAAGAGACCACACTGCCTACCAGAAATGGAATCAGAAAGATCGTAGTGCGCGCTACACCTTGTTGAGCAGCTTGCAAAATGATCTAATCGGGCAGTATGATGAACTTCCAACTTGCAAAGCTTTATGGGAGCAGCTCAAGTTCTCTTTTGGTGGAACCTCAACTACGCGGCTTCGTAGCCTTGTGATTAAGTTTGAGGAGTACACAAAAGACCCTAAACATACCATGAGTGAACATCTAAGGATGATGTCCAATATGATTGGTAAGCTGAGGGATGCTGGCCATGCGCTCACAGATGAGCAGCAAGTCAAAGCTGTCATAAGGTCCCTTCCTGCCTCATGGGCCAATATGAAACAGATATTGACCCACAGTGAAAACATCAAGAACTTTTCTGATGTTTCACAGCATGTCATCCTTGAGGACGAGACTCGAGATGCTGACAAGACCATTGCTTATGTCGCCCAAGGGGGATCGCGCAATGCAAATGGCAAGCGCGGAAGACAAAGTAAGAAAGGCGACGCTAGCACTTCTGCGCCAAAGGAAGGAAAAATGAAGAAACGCAAGAGAGGAAAACGTGGTGGGAAAAAGGATCTGTCTAAAGTTAAATGCTTCAACTGTCAACAGAAAGGACACTTCGCTCGTGATTGCACTGAGCCGAAGAAGGTACTTTCTGAATCTCTCTCTCAGTTATATGTTTCCTCACATGTGATGGTTGCTCATTCCCAACCTGTGTGGTTTATGGATACAGGTGCAACAAAACATGTAGCACGTGATCGAGAGGGTTTCATAGATTACCACCGGATTTCAGTGGGAAGCAAACATATCTTCATGGGAAACAATAGCTCCTAAGAGGTGCTAGGGGTTGGTTCTTACCAGCTCAAGTTACGCACTGGGCGCACATTAATTCTTGAAGATGTGCGATATGCACCAACTGTTCGGCTTAATCTACTTTCAGTTAATGCTTTATTAGACAATGGTTTTTCCTTTATTTTTAAGGGTAATAAGTTGGACATCTTTTTGGATGATGTTTTGTTCAGACATGGTTTTCGCATGGATAGTCTTTTTCAATTGGATTTAAATAATTCTCAGTCCTCTTATTCTTATGTTGTGAATGATAATATTGTGAATGATTCTACCACCTGGCATGCAAGACTGGGCCACATAGGCCAAGATAGAATGACTCGTTTGGCTAGAGAAGGCCTTTTGGGCCCATTCACAAGAGTCAATCTACAAACATGTGAGGCTTGTTTGGTCGGTAAAGCATGCAGGAAGCCTTTTGGAAAGGCTGTGAAAGCAACTCAACCACTTGAGCTAGTTCACTCTGACATATGCGGACCTATGAGTGTAAAGGCACGCCATGGCGCCTCTTATTTCCTTACACTGATAGACGATTATACGCGATATGGTTATGCGTATCTGATATCTCACCGCTATAAAGCTTTGGACTATTTCAAATGCTTTGTAGCTGAGGTTGAGAATCAGAAAAAGAAGAATTTAAAAACTCTTCGCACTGACCGAGGACGCGAATATTTGTCAGATCACTTCAAGAAGTTTTGTGAGGAAAAAGGGATACGCAGGCAACTTACTATTCCTAATACTCCACAACAAAATGGTGTTGCGGAAAGAAGGAATAGAACATTGTTAGACATGGTTAGGTCTATGATGGCGCAAGCAAACCTTCCAATATCTTTTTGGGGGATGCTCTTTTGACTGTAGCCTATATACTTAATCGAATGCCTTCACAATCAGTCAAATCCACCCTATATGAGCTTTGGACTGGCCAAAAGCCAAATTTGGATAACTTGTGCCCATGGGGCTCAGCAGGTTATGTTCACAGTACTTTTCATAAGTATGGGAAACTAGGGCTATGTGATGTATGGTGAGCATCCAAATGGTGGAAGGACTGAAATAGAGTCTCGTGATGTCGATTTCATATAGAATGATTTTCCTAGCATTGGAGACGCGAGTAAGAATCTTGACCTCTATGAGTTAGAGGAGGTTGAAGCCACTTTGCCATCTCCAAGCGAAGGTGGGGAATTAGTTCCTCATCCGGTTGTCGCTGAAGATAGTGTAAGTGACCTTCAACCTAGTGGGAGTATCCCAGAAAGTGGGAGCACACCACTAGGACCATTAGGTCAACAAGATTCTCAACTGCGTAGAGGTGCACGAGGAAGAGTTCCACGTCGTCGTTTGTTGTTTTAAGATTGACGGAAAAATTCTTATGTGCACTCCAAATGATGAAGACAAGCCTACTTCTGTGGAAGAAGCCTTATCTTCGTCTGCTAGTAATGAATGGATGGCTGCAATGAAGGATGAGTTGAGCTCAATGGAAAAGAATCAGGTCTGGGAGTTGATTGACCTTCCGCCAGGGCGCAAGACTGTTGGAAACAAGTGGGTTTTAAAAGTCAAGCACAAGGCAGACGGGTCAATTGACGTCTTGTGGTGAAAGGCTATACCCAACTGCGAGACTATGAAGACACTTTCTCCCCTGTGGTGAGATTTGCTTCAATTCGCCTGATCCTAGCTATTGTCGCCCAGTAGGATTTAGAACTTTTTCATATGGATGTTAAGACTGCGTTTCTCAATGGAGAACTAGACGAAGAGATTTATATGGCTCAACCTGAGGGTTTTGAAGTCAAGGGACATGAGCGCAAAGTTTGCCGGCTCAAACGTTCTATATATGGTCTCAAACAATCGTCTAGGCAGTGGTACTTTAGGTTTCATCATGCCATTACCTCTATAGGTTTTGAAATGATTGAACAAGACCATTGCGTTTACGTAAAACGATCCAAGAAAAATATTCTGATCCTTTCTTTGTATGTGGATGACATTCTTTTAGTTGGGAATGACATGAGTTCCATTGTCGCCACTAAGCAGTGGCTGTCCTCAACTTTTGAGATGAAGGACATGGGAGAAGCTAATTATGTGCTCGGGATTAAAATCATACGTGATCGTCCAAAGAGACTTCTCAGTTTGTCTCAAGAGACATACATCAAGAAAGTCATTGAACGATTACGTATGCATAACTCAAAACCCATAGACACTCCAATGGACAAGGCGTGTACTTTAACAACAGACCAATGCCCAAAGAATGATGAGGAAAAGAATCGGATGTCCAAAGTGCCTTACGCGGCTGCAGTAGGAAGTCTGATGTACGCTATGCTGTGTACGCGTCCAGACATCTGCTATGCCGTTGGAATGGTGAGTCGTTATCAGAGTAATCCTGGACCCGCTCATTGGAATGCGGTGAAGAGGAGTCTTTGATACTTACGTGGAACCGCTGATCTCGTCCTGTGTTATCATGGTGGAGACTTGAGATTGAGAGGATACAACGATGCTGATTGGGGCGCTGATAGAGATGAGCACATATCCACTTCAGGTGGAGCTATCTCTTGGTACAGCAAGAAAAAGTCTTGCATCGCCCTATCCACGATAGAGTCGGAGTATGTTGCTTGTTCAGCAGCAGTCCAGGAAACTGTTTGGTTGAGGTCATTCTTACAGGCTCTAGGGGTTACAGCTCATGCAGATGAGTCTGTCACTGTTCACTGTGACAATACAGCTGCCCTAGATTTTGTAAAGGACCCCAAATATCATGGGAAGGCCAAACACATAGGCCTTCGTTATCACTTCATTAGAACTTTAGTTGCGCAAGGAGAGGTGACCATGAAGCATATACCTACTGGCAGAATGGTGGCTGATCCTTTGACCAAGCCTATTGCTAGAGATGTTTTCCTTTCTCACATTAGGAGTATGGGACTACGTAGGTTTTGATATGTTTATGGCATCTTATGTACTTGACATTATTTATTACATTAAATTTTTGTTCCTTGATTTGAGTTTATTATGGAATGAATGGATAATCTTTGTGATTACATATACATCCTTATTGAGAGTGTCACCAGGCTCGAATTGACCCACTCACACGGGTAATTCACCTTGGCGCTAAGATAGCGAGCAAGATGAGACATAATTGTCTTAAGCGCCAAGTGGGCGAATAAGATGATACAGCTTATAAAGCAAACATGTCGCCTTAGTTGGAGCTAAGATGAGACCTAAAAAATGTAGGTCGATCATAGAGTATCTCCACAACTCTATGTAGCCTGCTTACAGCCGAATGTGAGATTTCAGGCAGGCACTATGAGAGTGACTGGGCTGAAAAACTCAGGTTAGGCGCTTGTACAGCGACTAGACTTAGATTCGTATGGCGTATTTTATTATACATTTATGTGACACGCCCTTGCGGGTTACGCCATAGCATGCAAATCATACTGCATGTGCTAAATGCAGACCGACAGTGGGAGTGACGAATGAATCCCTGCTTCGTCACTGTGTGAGCCACTTGGATCGAAATTTTTGATCCTATATGGTACCCTTTTCACCTTAGACTATGTCATGAAGAGGATACTCAATGTCGCTACTTTAGCATGTACCCTTGGATCATGGATGATGCGGTCTCGCGGGGCATGTCTAGGAAAGCGGTTGGGTCTAATTGGAATGACATGAGGGCTTTGGGAAGAAAGTTCAATATTACATCATGTTGTGTGATTCATAGCCCGGGCGACTTTGTCGATTTTCGTTTCGATATGAGTCATGAATACATAACATATGAGAGGTTTAACACTGCTCACTATGAGGGATTTGAGAGTGTTTAATCTGGTGTAGTTGAACTATCTGGGGTACATACGAGATTTTTTAGGGAGTGATGTATTGTGTTAGTTTGGTGATAACTTAATACAATACTCCTCAACTGGACATCCTTTCTCGTAGGTCGCACGTTCCATTTCCTGTATGAGGAGATGAGTGGACGAGAGATAAAGAGGGACTGTACGATTTATTTGCCCTGTGTGTGGGCGAGTGGGAGCTGTTAATAAATTGGGTCAATGGACCCATTATCCGCCCACTAACAGATAATGTGTATTTGTTAGTTTGGATAAATACAGTTATTTAGAGAATATTTATCTCTTAAGTGTTTGAGATAAATACAATCTTTATCTCCTAAGAGTTTGAGGTAAAGCCAGTCTCTAATTGTATCTCTATATAAAGGCTAGAGATATCCCAATAAGTTAGAGGTCATAGCAATAACCCTCTCTCTATAACACTCTCTTTAGAGCAATCACCAAGCTCTAGGATTTGGTTCGTGGACGAAGAACTCGACTCTAGTAGCCGTTTTTGTACCTGCGAAAAAGATCAAGCGTGTTGGAGGCTCGTAACAACAAGGATCCTACGTCAGAATATTCGGAAACTTCATAGGGTATGTTTTCGAACCCACTACGTGTTACGTGATAGCGCAATAATTGTTGCCATCGTTTCAACAACCTCCTTCATTTGAAAGAAGAATTGTACGGCCATGTCCTCGATGATTAGAATGCACGAAGCGCGGATTCGGCAGTGGTACTTGTGATTTGAAAATACACACCCTTTGTTCTCTATTTCCATGCACCCTTAGTCTTAGGTACAACGAACACCCATCCTAAGCTATTTCCCTGTTGAAGACTGTGAAGCTGATGAATATTACTGCAAGATTTGCGAGGAAGAATTGAATCCGAGACAATGGTTTTATCATTGTGTGTGTTGTGATTAGTCTATGCATACTTGTTGTGCGTTGTATGACAAGGATTAAAGAGACAAGTTTGGAGGCATCCTTAATGTTGAATCTCATAGACATACCCTCTATCTTTTTCTTTTCTTTTTTTTTTTTGGTTAAGAGGATAAGAGAAAAATATGTTATGTAATAAAAGTCGTCCGGTCATACAAAAAAAGAGTTAATTTATCTTTAAAATAGGGAGTTAAAGTAAGGAAGTTAAGCCTTGTTTAATAATTCAAGTTTAGATCTAAACAACATTTGGTCCATCAGCCCACGTCATAGATACTGGTGATCTAGTCTTGCAAGCAAAATTAGAGAGTCTCGTTACTTCTGTTAGCAGCTTCTTACTCTGACAAAAGTGAAAAGTAAGTGCTAGTTATGCAAATAACATATATAATTGGTGCAGCTACCACACAAATTTCCTCCCTTCCTGTCATCTGTGCAAGTAAAAGAATGGAGTTAGTATATATAATTAGATGAGCCAACTTTTTTTCATTTTGCCCATTGAAGGGCTTTCAAAACTGCCAGAGTTTGTGAAATCAACGGATCTTGTGCATAGTAGGAAGTCACACATGAGCTCTGAATATAAAGGAGAGCCTTTGAGACACAGATGCCCATGACTGAATTGTGCCTATGTTGTTGGAAACCAGTCCCCAAATATAATCTCATTAGTGTTCTGGGACACTGACAAAAATTGACATGCAGGTTGTATGATGTTTGGATTTTCAGGGATGTCTTCGTCAATGTCTTAGCCTGCCTTGTTTTATCGTGTAGTCGTATATAATGCTCTCAAATTGGTTTGCACATGACTGTGGACTTTCCTGATGATGATCATGGGGTCAAACGTAGCCCCCTAAAAGATGATTTCTTTATGGTGCGACCATATTTCCCAGAGTGCAGCGAAGATAGTAGTGGTTATTTTGGATTTTGGCGACAAGAGAGTATTTCCTCTATTGATCCATGCTATAAGCCATGCAAAAAAAATCCGGCATTGGTGGTAGCTGCTCAAGTTTCTGCGCATTCAAAAAATATGGGCTCGCATGTCGCCTCCTGTGAACAACAAAAGTTGAATTCAATCTGTCCCCCTTTCACGGTTGGCAGTCTTTAAGTAAGGGCTAATTACACCTATATCCCCGAGGTTAGAGGGTAATTACGGTCAAGGACAAAAAATTTTAAAATGTAACATTCCGTAACCAAAAACTTTAATTTTGTAACACTTGTGTCCATCCGTTAGGGTTCCGTCCAAAAAGTATATTTTTTTAATAATGTCGTCGTTACGTATTTTCAGAATTACAATAATGCCCTTTGCAGCATATACTGAATAATTTTTAAATGTTCAAATTAGAATTAGGGTTTTTATAAGAACCCTAATTTTCAAGTTAGTTTTTCAGAACCCTAATTTGAAAATTAGGGTTTTGAAAATTTGATCGGTTCAATGTCTTGCCGGCGTCGCCTCCATTGCCGCCGGCGTCGCCCTTCACCCCACATCTCCTCTTCCCCCCACCTTGCCCCCTCCCTCGCCTTACCCCGACAGCTCCATCGCCCCACACCTCCGACAACATACCCGTCAAGGGAAGTAGGACGCTAGAGAATTGAACGAGAGGCATTCCTCATTCAGGGATCACGCCCATGCCCGTGGCACTAACTGCTACTACAGATGCCCCATTCTTAGAGCGACAAACCCAGTGGCATAGTCAAAAGTGGAGGAGATAACGGGCAAAGGAAATTCATGAGATTTCGGTTGCCTTTCTTGCCATGCCTGGCCGGAGCGGGATTCTTTCATCATTTCGAAGCATCGGTTCTGGCCATTCCACCTCCGTTTCTCCGTCAGATTGTGCTGCTCTCGTATCTGTTTCGCCGGTGGCAGGCCGTACCCTCCTCCACCTCACCGGCAGTCCCCTTCCCTGCCGGCAATCCCCTTCTCTTCTCTGCCGAACAAAGCAAAAATTTACACAATTTCACAGAGAATCGTGAGATTCACCTGCCAAGTTTGAGCTGATTTTTTGCCCCTTATGGGTAGATTTGGAATTGAATCAGAAATTACCTAAGTTTATGAAGAAGAAAGAAAGAATGGGAGATGAAGTAATGGCATTTGAAAGAAATTAACCTTTTAAGTCAAGGGCATTAAAGTCATTTTCTTAAAACCGTTAGGGTTTTGAAAATTCCGTTTGGTTAACGGACATAAGTGTAATTTGTCCAAACTATTGTCCTTACCTGTAATTACCCCCAAACTTCAGGGACTAGGTGTAATTAGCCCTTTAAGTAAAGTTTGCCAGAGAAATAATTGGATTTTATGTCCTAGCTTCAGCTTCCACAAACGAGCCCAGGTCTTTGAGGTATAGATATACCAAGATTGTAGTTCCGATTTGAAACTTCCATTTTCAAAGCTGCTTGGTCATACAACAATTGGTAACCCGATTTAACTCTGTAAGTATCCTGACAGAGTACGGTTCCAAAGAAGTTTATCAGGATACTCTCCTTCCAAAATATATATGTTCACTATGGTTCTGCCGATATGCTCTGAGAAGTTCTCTTGTACGAGTCTCAGATTCCATTTTCTATCCTGTATCGCATCAGCTACTCTCGTTATTGATGAGCTCGATTTTCGAACACACTGCATAACTGGTGGGGGGATATCTTGGATCCAAAAGCCCGTCCATATATCTATTTTAAATCATAGCCTAATTGCCACCTCAACTCTGGAAGTAGACAATCTCTATCATGAAGGATCCCTCTCCATGCCCAAGAACAAGCTCGAGCCAGTTTGATGTCTACGAAGCTTTTCCTCATATAGTACTTATCACTAAACAGTTTGTATAGAAGATATTGTGGTTCTGGAATAAAAGGACCAGCTAGTTTTAGCGAGAAGTGCTGAATTGTAAGCCAATTAACTAGATGCAAAGCTTTCCCTTTATTTGGTCCAGCCCAGAAAAACTGATTGAATATGCGATCAAGTTGTTTGCATATATTTACAGGGAATTTGAAGACCTGCATATATTTACCGAGATGATAAGTGTCCTTCTGCCCGCTTTATTCAGTAATAGACTTTTCTAGTCTGATGAACATCTGTTTAGAATTTTCTATATCATTTCATGAAAAAAGTTGTCATGCGGCTTTCTATATCCAAACTTGTACCCAGATATCTTCCAAAGGTTCACTCTTAGGCATGCCTAACCTTATGAGCGAGTACAAAGGCATTTCAGCAGAAACGTTGGGGATAAACGAAATTGTTCATTTGTTCACATTAATTAGTTGCTCCGATTGAGCACAATAATTTTCCAAAATAATCTTTAACAATTCGTAGTCCACCTTAGAAACATTGAAAAAAAGAATTGAGTTGTCAGTGAAGAAGATGTGGTTAATGGTTGGAGTGCGAGTTCCCAGATTGATCCACAAATGCCACCCAACTCTTGAGCCCTTGAAAGATTTGCCGATAGCACATATGCAGAAAGGATGAACAAGTAGGGTGATGGTGGATCTCCTTATATAAGACCTCTCGTAGCTTGAAATCTCTGTTTTTAATCCCTATTAACGAGTAGAGAGTATGAGACGGTTTGGACACATTCTATCATAATATGAATCTACTGTTGGAGTGGTACGTAGTGCTGCCCAGTGCAACTGTTGGTACTCTTCATTGTCAGGCACCTTTAAATCTACAAAGTGCAATTATAAATCGTGTAGAATATAGGGCTAATTATACCTATGTCCCTGAGGTTTGGGGGTAATTACACGCGAAGACACAAAGTTTCAAAATGTAACACTTATGTCCATTGACAAACGGAATACCAAAATACTTAACGGTTCTAACAAAAAGACCAAGTTGCCCCTAAATAAAAGTTGAAATCCTGATTTGCCCCTGGGACCACATGAAACCCTAATTTTCATTGTCTCCCCCCCCCCCCCACTCGCATGTGCCTCCCCCTACCCCTTTCCCTTCCCCGTCGCCCCCACCATACCCCTTCCCCGTCGCCCCCACCCTACCCATTTCCCTTCCCCGTCGCCCCTACCCTACCCCTTCCCCTTCCCCGTCGCCCCCCACCCTCCCCCTCCCCCTTCCCCTTCCCCTTCCCCGTCGCCGGCGTCTTCTTCACTGGTCGATCGGAAGGAGCGCCGGAGTTGATCGCCCGCTGCAGTGGTGTAGCAGCACGGTGGCTTCGGCAGTTGCAGTGGTGTAGCAGCACGGTGGCTTCGGCGCGATGCTCGCAGAGGCTCGATAAAGCATCTTCCTCCCCCTTCCCCGTCTGCGCTGCAACCCATCTTCCTCCCCCATCCCCGGCGCTGCACCCCGACCTTCCTCCCCCGTCCCCGGCGCTGCACCCCGACCTTCGGCGGTTGAATTGAAGATTGAATACCAAAATACAGATTGAGTTGAAGATTGAATTGAATTGCAGATTGAGTTAAAGATTGAATTGAAGCCCTAATTGGTTTTGAAAATTAGGGTTTGTAAATTAGGGTTTTGTGGTAGATTGAAACCCTAATTGAGTTGAAAATTGAATTGAATTGCAAATTGAATTGAAGATGAATTGAAGCCCTAATTGGTTTTGAAAATTAGGGTTTGTAAATTAGGGTTTTGAAACCCTAATTAGTAGATTGAAACCCTAATTGAGTTGAATTACCTTAATCTTTAATTAAGGCTTGATATCTTAATATAAAAAAATTTTAAAAATATACAATACATACAGTACAAGGGGTAGCATTGTCATTTTAAAAATACGTATCGATGACATCATAAAAAAAGTACATTTTTTGGACGGAACCCTGACGGATGGACACAGGTGATACATTTGAAACACTTTTGGTCACGGAATGTTACATTTTAAAACTTTGTGTCCTTGATTGTAATTACCCCCTAACCTCAGGGACATAGGTGTAATTAGCTCTAGAATATAATATGCCCGTCTTCCAGGTGAGAATTAACATCATAGTCCAACCCTCTTTTATCTTTTCAGGAACAGTTTATTTTCATCCAATGTAAGATAAATTTACTTTGTTTATACGTTGTTCCTCCATGGTTTGCCTTGGGGTACTATAATGGAGGGCTATTGTTATGGAGAAATCTATGCACAGTAAGTAACACACTTGATAATTTTTCGTGGTTGGTGGGCTTGCGAGCTTAAAGCGGTGTTATCTATTGATACCAATTTTATCATGCTACAATGCCTGATCTATAACTCAATATTAATTAAACATTTTGCTTATCAGTTAGGGTGAAAAAAGGGGCACTAAACTCCATATTTTCTACAGCAAAAATTATTTTTAACGGCGACGCCCAATCCCGTGTTCGGCTAGATAATGTTTTTTTGGAAGTGTGGAAGATAACCCGTAAACAGGAAAGCTGTACATGGTAGACTTAGATTGAAGTAGCAACACCAACATGAAAAATAGCAGAATTGTCTACGGAAGTATGTTCTCCAATGGGAAAATCAAGATAAGAAAAAGAAAAAAAGCAGCTAACATGTTTTCCTTTTTCTTTTTCCCGTGACACATACAGTTCTGGAGGTAAGTGCAGTATACATGTGCCTCTCCGTCCAGTGCCACTATCAACATAAATCAGAAACTGTAAAAACCTACAACTAAGCATTGCGTCTACTGACCTCGCTTGTTTAACGTGATTGTCATTCATCTTTTTTGCGCAACCTCATTTTTGTTTCAACATCTCCACTATAAGGAGCGTGATGGAATGCATACTGCTGGAGGACAGAGAAGACAACCATCTCGAGGCATACTAAGACGTTCTGAATAGCTTCTTGAATGTGCTCTACGTCCAACCAGAAATGATAAGACTGAATAATGCCCATTGCGACTAGGATGTCAAGAACCACTCCCTACACGTGGCTACTAGTTATCAAAATTTGCAACTTAACAGTAACCATATATCCTCCAGTTCAGTGAACGAGAAAAGAAAAGAGTAAATGAACATTGGAAGAGAGTTTACTTAAGAATAACCATAACTTGACACAAAGCAACATTCTATTTGTCAATCAAATGAAACCAGAGAGATCATTAATCAGGGATGGGGGCATTGCACTGAAACCATAGAAATCATTCTTAGTTCGTCTGTTCAGAGCTAAGTGCAGAAACTCCTCGATAGCAGTGTCTTGACAACCTACCAGGTGGCAGTGAAAATGGAACTCACAATGGTTTGCTCTCTAGATAGAGAAAGGTAGCTTTGCAAGTGCGCATACATGTCAATAACAGGAGCAGCTATAACCTTTCTGTAAAAGGGGACTATTTCTTTGGGTAAATACGACTTTGTGTTGTTTCTCTGGGCAAAACTAACTTTACTTTTTTTACAGTACGATACAATGATCAAGGTGCTCTATTATTCTTTTTTCTGTCTTCTTTGCCTTCTTGCAAGAACGTACTTTTCTTACGTGTATAATTTGTTCAAACTGGAAGAGGTCCAAACAAATAATTTCTTCATTTCAGGTGATCAAACACATGAACAAATGCAAGCACGGAAGTGCAAAAGGATATTTTTTTCTCTCTTCCATGCTTAGAGGATGTCTAGGAAATGTCTTTATTGTTCAAGTAACCAAAGACATGCATCATTTTAAAAGGAGGACAGTAAGAATTTACCTGCCAAAAGCAGAAGAACACAACCCCTTTGATGCATATAAACTTTGAAAGTGGCTTGTGTGGTGCCAGTTCTTTTGAAAACACATGGTAAAAGACCACCAACGAATACATAGCCAATGAAACTGAAACATTGAGAATTATGGTGAATGTCCAGCTGAGCCAACTAGGGTACATCCCAAGAAGTTGCAAAGTTATCATCAGAACAGAGCATATTGGGCGCGTAATTACGAATTGCCATGTCCAATACTTTAGAAGCTTCAGTGTCTGGTGGTTCAGACGAACAGTATGAGGCTGCAGTTGGAGAATGGTTAGGCATCAAATTTTTCTTAATACATGCCATCTAGATTGACAAAATTCAAAGAAGCAAAGACTCTCTGCATTGCATTGCCATGCAGTTGTAATACCATGTATGTAGTTGGCAAAAATGGTTAAGCATCAGATATTTCTTAGTACGTGCCACCCAGATCAACAAAATTCAAAGAAGCAAAGATTCTCTACATTGCCATGCAGTTATAGTATCATGTTTGTAAGCTTTTATACGACAGTGAAAGAAACTTTGCCCGAGTCCAGCATGTAGTACCAATTTGAATTGGGCGAATAAGGATGTATATGCCTTCTATCAGCGCCAAGATTTTCCACAACTGTGAATAACTTGGACACTAAGCTGTATAACTCCAGACTAACCAAATGGGATTCCTTATGTTTATTGGATTGTCTTTTTAAAGATTCTCAATTCTTTCAACAGAGACTGTAAAGTAGGGAAGACTAACCGACAAAATATAACCGTAGTACATTTTAGTCCACAACCTAATATACTAGCAGCCCAATGTCACCTTTATCAAAGAAAGTTGAAGTTGAATGACATTATGATGCAAATTATCTGCTTAATGACCGTAATCCTCAGCCTTTCAACTAGAAGCCAGGTAATGATATCGCTTGGCCAGCTGAGAAGATTTTGACTTTTCAGTTCCTTTATAAGTATGCCTGTTGGATCAGGCTGCAAAGTTGTCCTTGTCCTCGCGTTTCCATGGTTTGTATTATGGAATTTCTTATCATCTGTTTAAGATCTCTTACCCTGTTCTTTTTCTGTTTTTTTTTACATGTAGAATCTTCTTAGGAGTTGGAAATTCAAATAGAGAAACTACGATACCTGAAAAAGAGTAATTGGGAATGAATGGTGAATTTCCCTTCCTTTGATTTCATCCGGAACGATGTTTTTGCTAATTGAAATGTTCAAGTAACTATACATTAAGGCCAAAAACTTAGCAATCACCTGCACTTAAGAAATAAGATGAATGAAGAATATTAGCTTTGCTTTGATGAGCAAAGACGTGAATTATCAAAGTCATACCAGGAATTGGAAGAGCCACATACCAAAGCCTCGTAACATTCCTTAATCGAGTCCAGAAACATAAAAAATGATTTGCTTCCTTGAGAATCCAACAAGCCCACAAAAGAGTCAACAGCATACACGGGAGCCATGAGGATGATAATAATTATAGCCTTTTGCTCCTTTGGGTTCTTCCAGTAAAAAAGATGCTGCGATAGGAGTTGCACTGTGAAGTGCATTGTAAGCATCACACATGCAGCTGACCCTAGCAAAGTAACCTCTCTGTGATCCATTGTACTTAAATCCAACATCTTCGCACCGCTCAATAATGCAGCGGTTGATCTGCAATAAAGGGTTCCGAAAAATTCAATTTTTTTTATTTTCATTCATCTATACTATATATAAAAGCACAAATGGGGTTAAATGCTAACTTTTTTTCCTTAAAATGCCCTTTTCTAATTTTAAGTTTGTTAAAATGAGGGTATTTTTTACTTTGAGTATCATATTAAGCCCATTTCTTAAAGCACCCTTTTAAAGTTTGAGAAATAAGAAAATTAACTATGGTAGTAAGGCTCTTTCCCTACAATACCTTTTTCTCGTTTAAGAGTATGTTAAATTAAGGGTGTTTTTTACTTTCAGGACAATATTAAGCCCATTTCCTTAAAAACTACCCCTTTTAAGTTTTAGAAAAATATTAAGGGTGTTTTTTACTTCAGTTAAAAACTCAATTGTTAACCTTAATGTTAAGACCAACCTCTAGATACTCTGTTATCTCCATCAAAGTTGATAAAACAACTAGCGGAACTCACTTTTTCAGAGGTACATAACTGTGGTATTCTTGAATCCTAAACTAAATTGAATAAATTTCTCAAAGTTTTCAATCCTTCTCTCCATTCTTTTGCATAGAGAATTTTTATAAACAGACGACTAGCAAGCAGCGAGTTACCAGACTTTGACTGACAAATCTTGCATAAATAACCAAGTTACCCTGAGATTCTAGATGAGTTCTGATTGCTTCTTATTAGATAATTTCTCCATGAATTTTCTTCTAAAGTAGTTCAATACTTATTAAGCTGTAATTAACAGCAGAATACAAAATTTTCAAGTGCAACAACTGAATTAACTACAAAAACTTAAAGACACACAGTAGCAAATATCTGCCTTCTTGATAAACAAACATCGGAAACACGTCCATCACAAGCTTAGACAATAAACGCAATACTTATATAGCAATCAGTCATGTGATGACCATTCTTTTTCTCACACATTTATGTATATCTGAAATTTATTGGGCCGCTCAGCTAATTTTGTAATAACAATACCTATATACTTTTCAAATCAAACATGAGAATAGCTCGAAAAAAGCTTGGAACTTGAAACATCTATTCATATATCTGATACGTTTATTATTTTGCTAATAGAAATATTTACTTACATATTAAAAGATATTCGACAATAGTTATTATATTAGCTTAGAATCTAAAATGTTTCCTCAGATTACTTCCAATATGCATTAATGGATCTTCCATTCATAATTATGTATCCATGATCCAATTAATCCCTGCATTCCACTACCCACCCTTCACCCCAACGAAAAGAAAATTGTTTCCCATTGGATTGATATTTGACAACAGTAGAAAACTTATATATTTGTCACATTTAGTTTATAGACACACCAATGTAACTCACTACCACAAGCTCTCAATTTAGCAAGGCCATGTAATACTTGTCTGCTGACTTGGTGAATTTTTTTGCCTCGGTAACAAGCTCTAAAAAGTCTTTATCCTGAATTTCGAGGTACATATATCCATACACATATATATACGTATATATCTAGAGAGAGAGAGAGTTGTACTTGGGCAATACATCATATGATGGTGTGATTGTGTCGGCAGTGCAATACTTCGGTTAGAAGAATAACCATCTAGGGCAACTCGTTCATCTTTGTAGGATATTAAAGCAGGGTCAGAGATTGAAGGGGGAAAGAAGGAGGGGGGGGGGGGAGATAGAGAAGATATGCAAAAGTGCGCCTTATCTAGCAAATGTAGCTCTTAGGATGACATCACCAACATTGAGAAAATGGCTAAAGTGTGTCATCTAGCTAACAAATGTTGCTATTAGGATGACGTCAACAAATCGACGAGCATAATAAAAATAACAGAGAAAAATTCCAAAGCGTACCTATCTAATTAATGTGCCATCTATGTGAGCAAATATGATGAGCCCCTCCCAGATTTGTCTAGTTGACTCGTTCCGACCCAGGAAAACCTACAAATTCATGTGATTATGGTCACAACCCGCAATAAAGACCTCTCATTCGGTTCTTTTTATTCTTTTCCTTTCCTTTATTCCCCTTTCCTATGCAATCCTAACAACCAAAGTTTTCTTTCTGTGTTTTTCTCTCTGCCTTAAACATTGCTTGTGTCCAAGAGATCAAGCCTTGCACGAACATATACTAATTGGGAAACTAGCAGGAGTCTAAATGTACCAGTGCCTCATAGAAGAACAAGTCAACAACTCCAACATCGAAGACTCATTCTATCGAAAACTTGATAACCATCCGTTTAGGTTGAGCGTGTTCCTATACTAGGACCTATGAGACCACTTTCTTCCTTACACATGGTGGTCATCTTGAGCCAAGTAGGGCTAAGAGTGGGAGAGTTGAAGGTGCCAAGTTTAGGAACGCAAGACGTGGTGTGGTATGTGTAGATGCTAAAATATAATTCTACGATCCAATTTAGAATAATCAATGTCGTTTTCACTGCCTACACAACTACTACCCTAATATAATTTAGCACGTAATGATCCATTTTATGTCTTACAGCACAATAGCTTCTTTGGTGTGGTTAAGGGATTTAAACTCAAGCATTAATGATGTATGTCTCTGTGTTGGTACATTTAATTGTATACTTTCCTTTATTAGATATCGACTAATCAGCTTCATAAACAGAAGTGTCTACAAATTAATTAGGTAAACAAACTTAAACACTAAATATCTTTATAAAGAAAAGTGTAAAAGGTGAAACACCTTAATACTTTCTTAGAACAGTCAAATATACATTTCTGTGATGGATCTAGAAAAAGATTACGATGAAGGGAAATCAGTTTCTAGCCGATAATAAATGGTGAGAAATTTAGGACCAAGGAGTCTGTATATTCTGTTAATTCGTCATTAATTGTAGTTTTCCTTTTTTCAAATTTGAAAGCTCACATAACAAAGTTCATGTGTAACTTAATATCAAGCATAGAGCGGCTATATAGCTAGACTAGACTGAAATTTCATAACTTTTGATGTCGAAGTAGATTAAATTAAAATGTTGCGTGATTGGTAATTATGGTCCTAAAAGTAGCATGGAACCCTACAAGTGCGCAAGCATACATCTACTTCTATTTTGGATCGTTTAGATACTTACAGTTGTTACTTCAATGTGAAACTGACAAGTAGTTTGACTCATGCTGGTAGGTGGTCACATAGTAATTAAAGTGAATTATAAGTTATTAACAAACAATGTGGCACTCTTTCGTGTTATTTGAATCACAATTTCACGTGCAAAGCATGTGAACTATACTAGTAATCTAATATTTCCATGGTACATCATTAACACAATCAGAGGACTTTTGCATGGCTCCATAATCTCTCAAATTATGTATGTTACATAGGTTACTTTCACCTTTTGCCACAATAAGGATCTCCTTGCGACCAATTACAGTTATTCCTGTTTGGCAAACAAAACAAGAGAATACTACAACTATAGTCATAAAATTTCAGCAACTTTCCGTTTTGCGCTCTAATTCTAAAATCCGCAATAGATTACTATATTATCGATGCTACGGTAGCCTGCATTTGACATTTATACCTTTTAAGTACAACAAGTACAGGTGTTACAGACACCATCCCTACACCAAGTTCATAGTGGTCTATAAATGTACACTAATGATGTCAGAGACGCCTCCATCATTCTAAGCAACCATACTTACGCATAACCCCTCGTATTTCAAACTATAAAAGGTTCAAACTATCAACCACCAATCTGTGCACATTCACACATTATGATATGAAAGTGTCACAATAAACAGAATCAATGCCTAATTGGTTCATTGGGTAGTCTGCTCGGAAAGCCCCCCCGAGTTATTGAAGGTTGGCCAGTAAAAATTTCCTTGACTTCTTGAGTGGAACCTATTGAACTGTTATATACAATAGTAATAGGAGTTGCAGCATACGCCCAAAAGCTTAGTCTGCTGTTTCTTAGTTTTTCAAGTAGCAGAATGTGTCTGAATACAAAAATTCCATTTACGGAAAGATGGACCGAAGGGAAGCAGTTCTCTCTAAGGTTGTTTAAGTTTGCTTTTCTCTTATCTCTCTCCTCTCTCTTTCTTATAGACAGAGTTCTGCTGCTTGTAGTTGCTTAGTGGGACAGAATCAATGCCTAATTGGTTCAGTTAGGTAGATTGATTATTTTCATCATTTTCTACCCTGATCGACTTGGTGGATAACGCTTCTTTTCATTTTCAAACTTCGGTTGAAGCTTAATCGATTGAACCCTAGTAACTTTGTGGAGTTCACCTGGGCTGTTCCGCTTCACTTGCTGGCTACATTTTGAATCTTACCACAACATGCTAATGCAATTCCTTTTACAAAAAAAGTACAGAAAAAACTTATTTCCTGGTCAGAAAATGCATAACAATCAAAAGAAGCAGACTCTAATAGCTAAATCACTGGTACACTTGAAGACCTAAATTTTGAGTAGCAATCACCTGTTTGGCTGGTGATGAGGAAGAATTGGATGATGAGTCCTTTGCTTAAATCAAACTTACGAGGTAGAATGAAGAATGTCGTACCTTAATTGAACTGAATCTTCGTTTTCAGTTTCTGTGGATCTTCTCGGCAGCCAAACAGAGCATGAACAGAAGGCTGATTGAACTCAGTGTTGCTTGAATTAATAAAAACTGATTGGCTCTAACCAGTAACCAGTAAGATATCAGTGAACGCATATGGCTAATGAGCTCAATGGTGACGTGACGTCTCGAAACAGCATATCTTTTTTGTTTCGTTAAAAATCTGAGTTCAAATCATCAATTTGGACCATGGTCAAACTCAGGAGCAAAAGAGTCAAAGCACCATAAGAAGTATAAATGATCTATTATGTACACGATAGTGCTTAAAATGCCCTTTGTTCATGAAATATTTCAATACAGTCTGCTATTTATGAATTCTTTTTAAGGCAAAGCAGTGAACATTTTGTAGCAAAAACATTCAGACTGTACTCAAAGGAGCTTGAGCCACGACGGATATTGTGGGGCGATCGGAGGAGTTGCTCATGGGGGGATTACGTATGGAAAACGGGTGGTGGTCCGTTGAAGTTGCAACGGCTAAAGTAGCGGAGGATGCTAGTATGAGGCGTGGGTGCGAGTGGGAGATGGACGCTGAATGAGAGATCAACGATGAGAAGTACATTTTTGGTTACTAAGTATCTAATATTCCAAAAGAAAAGAGCAATTTTACGTCATCTTGACAAATAACGATTCAAACATATAACTGGACTTGATTGTTAATGTAAGTAAGGATAATGGACTTGATCGCCAATAGATGGCAAAGGACATTTCAAACACTACCCCACCGTTAAGGGACCATTCGTGTAAGGTGTAGTAATTATTTTGTACCCCATCAGTGGTGGTGTCAATTTCATAGCCCTCAACGAACCGAGTCCAATAATTAATAGACGATCGAATTTGTCGCATAAAGATTGATGTTACGTTTTGTCGATAGTAAAATATTTAGCGACAAAGGACGTTATGACAAACACAACATGGGGTGTGAGACAACTATGTCATTACAATCAATTTTGATCAAAATTCCTTTACACAAAGGAGCCAAATCCTTATTATGAACAGCAGACAATACCGTTGTTTCCGCCAGAAAACAGAACGAAAGAAATTTAGAAAGATAAAAAAACCAGTTTCTCCATTCGCAAATTTGAACCCTAGCCCTTGAATCTATCAACCTTACGTTCCTATCCCCAACGATTCCATTTGTGTTTCCAATTTAGAACTATCCTTTTCGAAATTCATACAAATCAAAGTTTTAGCGTGTCTGGTAACCAGATTTTAAAGGAAAAGGCACAGGACGGAACTTGGAGGCTTATAATTGGGTTAACCTCCATTTTGTGCATATAACTGTCCAGCTCCCTCTATCTCACTCTCGGTTCAGTTAATTTTTGCAATACTCGGACTTGGCTTGACTCGCATAATTAAGCGAGCCGAGTTTAAGCTCGTGTTCGAATTCAGGTCGATCTGTATCCATGTTCATCTAACTAAAATAGACTTGAAAAATACTTAAATTTCAGAAAACTAGAATATGGAGATGAAAATAAAAAAATGATGTACCGGTTGATGAACTTCCAATAAGAGTACTGCAACTAAATTTGGGCGCAAAAGCCAATAACTTCTAGCCTTCTTCTTCGTCTTCCACTGCTACAAATCCATATCTGATAATCAAGAAGTGTATATGGGAGGCGTGTGAGGTGGAGGGAGGTGTTGGGGGGTGGACGGAGGCGGAGGGGTGGGGAGTACTGTGTTGGAGTCTGGAAAGGGCTAAGGGAAATTGGAAATGGGTATGGTCTATGAAAGAAAGGAGAAAACCAAATATCAATTGAAAATATACAAAATTATTAAAGAAACATTGGGATTGTGCAACCTATATAATGTAACCAAGGTATAGAGTGTTTGATCTATACACAAGTTAATTAGTCGTTTAAAACTCTGCTCAGCTCATTTAACAATACGAGCCTCAATTTTTACGAACTCTAACGAGTCATATAGAGTTCAAATTTGGCTCGTATATTAAATGAGCAAAAACATTACGTTCAAGCTCGGTTCATTTATTACGTGGATGATCACGAACGAACTTTGAATGAGCGAAAACTTCGTTCGCGAAAAGTTCGGTTCGCTTGCTGATCTATTTTCTTGTGTTTCAAACTCTAGAAGATTCAAACTATCAATTACCCGTCGGCACAAGTTCACACGTTACGGTACGAAAGCGTCACAATAAACAAAACCAATGCCTAATTGGTTCAATAGGTGGGAAAGCCTCCCGATTTATTGAAGGATGGCCAGTAGTAATTTCCTTCACTTTTCGAGTAGAACCTATTTAAATGTTATATACAATAGTAACAATAGGAGCGTCTTATGCTAAAAAGCTTAAGCCCTGTTTGACACATCTTATTTTTTCAGTTTTGGAAACTGGAAAAAAAAATTACATTTGGTAACTATTTTCTTTTTATTTTTCCTTCAGTTTAAAAACCCAGTTTTTAAATCAAGGCTATTCTTAAAAACTCCAAATTTTGGTTTTTTTTTCAGTGTTGACTTTTTTTTTTAGACCACCACCACCGTCCCATCGCCGGCAGCCACCTCCCACAGCCAACCACCGGAGACCACCGCCGGCGACGGCCGCCGGCAGCCACCAACCACTACCGTTGGCCATTGCCACCACCCAACTGCAAATCACCACACAAAAAAAATTAAAAAAAATTGGGTTATCAAACACTCACTTGTTTTTGTAAAAAAAAATTTTTTAATTAAACTGCTCTTAATATTTTTTTTTTTTGGGAAACTGAAAACCAAAAAAAAAGAATCAAACGGACTGTTGCTTCTTAGTTTTTTAGGTTGCAGAATGGGTTTGAAGTCCTTCTACCTAGGGGTGAGTATTTAAACCATTGAAACTGATTCAATCGTAAAAACCGAACCAACCAATCCGTCTATTTCCAAACTGATCTAAAAATCAATCAGTTTGGTTTTTTTTCTTTTTCCAAAACCGTACATTCAGTTGAGTTCAGATTTTTTTGAAATCGCATAAAGCGAACCAACAATATATAATAATAATAATAATAATAATAATAATAATAATATAACATATCTATATTTTTACCTAATCCTAATTATTTTTTTACTAACCCTAGTTATCTAACCACTCATATAAAATGGAATAAACCCTAAATCTCTTAACGTAACACACATTTTTCATTCATCACCTACATCTTACTAAGTGTTAATAATTATGATAAAAAAATTAATTTTTTTTATCTTATTAGTATATATAAGTTATTAATTGTTGGGCTTAAACTTGCCCAAAATTGAGTTTGGCTCAAACCGAACCGTTCAATTCATCCAATCCGCAAAAATCAAACCGTTCAACCATGGTTCGGTTTTTTTTTTTTTCAAACTGAAGTTGGTCGGTTCGGTTTGATATTCAGCCTCCAAACCGAACCAACCAAATCGTGCTCACCCCTCCTCCTAACAAAAGTTTTATATAGAGAAAGATGGTCTCGTAGAATTTGCATGTTACTTTAAATTGAGTTAAAGCGTAGAATATGCTCTACTTTAACTTAATTGTAATATATATAAGTTTGTTAGGTTTCTTGTTAGTTTTTTACATTTGTAGTCATGTATACTGAGTCACGGGAATGTCGTGACTTACAATATATGTAAACTCTACAACAGAGCAACTGTGTAACTTTAAATTATCAATACAATTCTCATATTCTGCAAAAAAAAACAGTTCTCTCTAGGGTTGGTTAAGTTTGCTTTTCTTAGAGATGTCAAAAGGGTCAGGCTGGCCCGGCCCATTTTTGGGCCTGGACTAGCCCTAACCCTTAAGGCTTGGGCCAGGCCGAATTATTTGAAAAACAGCCCTGACCCGGGCCGGCCCTAAAATGGCCCGGGTTTGGCCCGGCCCAGCCCTCTTTTGGCCCGAAAACTGGCCCCCTTTTGGCCCTATTTTTTGCCCTTTTTTAGCCTTACACACAGGCCTTCTTTTGGCCATAAGGTTGGCCCTATTTCTGACCCTTTTTTGGCCCTATACACAGACCCTCTTTTGGTCCAGTATTATTGTATACACACATTATTATATATAAGTGTGCATGTCCCACGATGATCGAACGAGCAATGAATCTGAACATGAATTATGATGATTTTTCTTTCTTGGTACAATAATCAAAGATATGTTTAACGTAAAATAAGAATTAGATTATAAATATTACAATCGAACCGTAAGAAATCATGAGCCTCCTTGAAGAGGCCTTGACGGTCTTGGATGGGCCGAACTTATTTGTCAGTAAATACCAAACCGACTTATTTCACCCTCTTACATATAAATTAGTATTGGCACCGTGCGTAAAAAGTAACTGTTAAAATACATATAAAAAGTTAGTATTTATATTATTAAATAATAATAACAAAATAGATAGTAAAATAATATTATTATTTTCACCTTTTTATGAGTTTTCAATCACTTTAAAAAATAATTTTTATTCTTTCAGTAACGAAAGAAGAAGTAAAATATCAAATAGTAGAAATAGTCTCTTTCAAATAGTAATAATTATTATGTGTTAAAATTTTATTAATAAAGTTCACCAAGAAGAGTATAAAAAGGTATAACATATAATAAAAAAATAAAATAAGAGACAAATAAATATGAATATACATACATACATATATATATATATATGTATATGACTTATAATAAAATAAAAGGATAAAATTAGGTTCATTAAATTGTGAATATTGGACATGCCTAGAGTGTATGAAAGAAAAAATTTAAAATTGAGAGATGTAAATGAGAGAGAGAGAGAGAGAGCAATTTGCTTATATAATAACAAGAATCCTAATCATAGTATTACATTACATTTTTCTTAAATAATAACAAAAAATTATCATAATTCAAGCCTTTACTTTGAATAACAAGAAAATGCAAACAAAAAAAATATAGGGCCCAGGCTCGGCCCAAGATATTGGGCCAAGGGCCAGGGCTTGGACTGTGCCCAGATTTCCCCTTCATCTGGCCCGGCCCGATTTGCAGCCCCACTGGCCCGACCCCGGTCGGGTTTCATGGCAAGCCCGATGGGCCCGAGCTGGGTCGGCCCATTGACATCTCTAGCTTTTCTCTTATCTTTCTCCTTTATCTTTCTTGTAAAAAGACTTTTGTGCTTGTAGTCGACTTAATGGGATGGAATCAATGCCTAATTGGTTCATTATTATCGTCGTTTTCTACCTTGTTTGACTTGGTAAATAATGCTTCTTTTCACTTTAAACTTCGGTTGAAGCTTAATCATTGGAACCTAGTAACTTCCTAAAATTCGGGGGGACATTATTGTGGAATTCGCCTGGGCTATTCCAAGTCACTAACCAGCTATGTTTTGGATCTTACCCCAACATGTTAATGCAATTTCTTTACGACAAATGTACGGTAAAAACTTATTCCTAGTCAGAATATGTGTAACAATCAAGAGTAGCACAAAAAACGGACTACAATAGCTAAGTCACTAGTACACTGAACGGATCAAACTATATTCGAAAAAGGAAGACCTAAATTTTGAGTAGAAATCACCCGTTCGGTTGCTGACGAGGAAGAATTAGATGACGAGTCCTTTGTTTAATCAAATTTACTAGGTAGAATGAAAAATAAGGTACCTTAATTGAACTTATTCTTTGTTTTCAATTTCTGTGGATCATTTTGGCAGTCAACAGAGCATGAACAGAAGACTAGTTGAAGTCAGTCTTGTTTGAACCAGTGGAACGGATTGCCTCTAACCAATAAGAAATCGATGAACACTTACAATTAATGAGCTCTATGGTGACATGGTTTAGTTAAAAATCAGCGTTTTAATCGTCAACTAGCTTTGATCTCATGCATTGCATGCAGAGCACTGTGTAAGAAATATAAAAATTTTGTCTGACCACTTGAATGGATTTTGTAATATAACTTTTGAAACCAATAAAATAACCCTAGAGGGGGGGTGAATAGGGTTTTAAGACTACTTTAAAAATTAACAAACAACAAACCTCAATCTCAATAACTCAAATAAGCAAACAACCAATCTCAACACAAATGTAAGACGATAATGTAAAGAGAGAAGGGTTTAGAGATACTTGACAAGGAGAATTAAATGGTTCGGCTTGATATACCCACAAGCCTACGTCCACCCCTTCAAGGAAGTCCCTTGAAAGGCACTAGAATCCACTAGTATGATCTTCTTACGGGTCAAGATCAAAACCCTTACAACACTTGATGATATGCCCACACCAAGAACAAGCTTTGACAAACCCAAAGCTCCAAAGCTTGACAAACCCAAGCTTTGATACAAGAACCTTTCAATGAAGAAATGTGTACAAGATTTCACTCTCAAGAAGGAAATGAGTACAAATTAAGCTCTAGTACAATAGAGAGATGAGAGAATTGATGACTTGAAGAATGCTCACTCTCAATCAAAGAATTGCTCACAAAGATGCTCTCTTTAATGATGTAAAATCATGAAGATGAAGAGAGAAAAGTTTAATCTATGAGCCTTGATGTTTCTCTAATGAATGGAGGCTTAGAATGTGGTTTCCATGGTGTATGATGAAGCCCCAAATCATTTATATAGAGAGCAAATGAAATATAGCCGTTAGAGGCAAAATATGGGCAAAACTGCCATTGCAGTCGACTGTATTCCCAATGCAGTCGACTGTAATCCCTCTAAAATAGCCGTTGGAGTTTTGTCCTCGAAAATAGCCGTTGGAACTGAATTTTGACCAATGCAGTCGACTGCATTGGAATGCAGTCGACTGGATTCAAATACAGTCGACTGGATTCAAATACAGTCGACTGTATTACCCTACTGCCTATCAGCTGCCTCACGGAACCCCCTTTCCTATTTTGGGCATAACTTTCTCTAGAAAAATCGGATTGAGGTGCCGTTTTTTGCGTTGGAAAGCTAATGAAAAGTTTTATCAAGATATGAAAAGATTAGCACCAAAATATTTTTGAGAAAATCTGAGTGAGCTCCAAAGTTCACTCATTTTCAAGAACCACACTTGTGTGAAAGGTTATGAACTCGCATGCAATGCACAAGGTGTCCTAAGGTCTTTTTAGGTCATAGTCATCAATCCAAGCATCAAACCAAGACTAGTTACATAATAGTAAAGATCAATTATAATCGATAGTAACTTAGCCGATGCATTCTTTGTTGCTCTTCGACATTGGACTTGATGAAGCTTCTATAGCATGTCCACTATAACTTTAAGCTTCTTTGGCTTTAATCCATCTATCCAACTTCTCAAATGTGTCTTCATGAGTGTGCATGTATATGCCTACTAAGAATACACTCAAAGCACACATTAGAACATAATCAATGTGTAGTTATCATCAAAACAAGATGTAAGCCTAGGTTATCCAACCATAGGGCTAACAACTTTGTTATGGAAAGTCATCTTATCTTATCTTACATATATAAAAGCACAGATGGGGTTAGATGCCTAATCTTTTTTTCCTTAAGATATCATTCTCTAATTATTTTTTCCATAAAAGGTTAAGAATGAGTAAGGGCGTTTTTGACTTATGATATTTATTTTTCATTAAGTACCCCTTTTTGGAGTTAAGGTTTATTAAAATATAAAGGTGTTTATGACTTCTTATACACTATCAAGCATTTTTCCTAAAGTACCCATATTAGAGAAGAAGACCCAACCCTATACATTCATGCATGGTCTCCAAACCCTAGCTCACCTTGCCTTCATTCAAGTTAAATTTCAGCCTCCATACAAGTTAAACTTTAGCCTCCACCGATTGCCTGCATTGTAAGCTTTAAGGTGAAAAGTATTTCTTCAACTCTATTGGCTTTTGATCATGCCTTTTCGTGCTGTAGTTTTCTTGCATAGGTTTTATATGAGTCCATATTTGCCTGAGCTGTCCCCTGTGGCACTTCTTTTGCTTTGTATTTTGGTAAACGACATATACATGTGCTGGTCATCTTGGACTTAGCTATATAAAGTGATGTCAGGTGGCATGCAATCATACAAGTGGTGGGGTTGTGTAATGCCCCTGGAAATCTGGAGCTCCGCCGCCCCAAACTCTCAGGTCGTTAACCTACCAGATCACACCAAACTTGTCAAACTTGTTCACTAACACATATTCCAAATCATCTAATTCAACATCAACTCAGATTTCTCAAAATACTAGACCACAATTGCTCAGCTTAAACTATTACAGCTTAGGTTCTTCGCAATTCAAATCTCCTAAGAACAAATTATCAGTATCGACCCGCGCAGGGGTCTTACTATACAGTGGTGATGGGCTCATCGGAATCTCACTCAAACTCTAAACCATTCCCGAACCTGCTACGGCTTATCATCACCTGCAGAAGGGAGCCAAACGAAGGGTGAGCTTTTGAGAGCCCAATAAGGTCGTATAAGGATTACCAACAGGATTACAAAACGATTCTAAGAATTCAACTGATAAAGATTTCCAGAATACTTCAAACGGTCAAAAACTCAATGATTCTCAAAATAATCAAAATTCACAGAAACAGATACCAAAATAAACAATAATACCCATGATGAGTTCCAGAACGATTAATAAAAGATCATCTTCAAAACACAACAGAATTTTCTCGAGATATTTCAAACATACACAGATCATCTGAGACAGCTCTTTTCAAAATACACTGAATTTCTCAAGGGATTTCAACCCAAGCACAAATTATTTCAGAGAATACTTTCCAGTCATTACCGTAGCAGTCACGGCAATATACAGAATAGAGAAAATCAAAAATAAATATTGATCCTGGGCGATTGCAATGCCATTCCGGCACGCTAACAGAGTGTACACATGCAAAAATACTAGTCCAATTGGGTATTAGCCTGCTTTTCCTGCAGAATTCAGACGAGCCTTATTACGCCCTCCCACAGAACAGAAACCCAGGTCAACACAGAAAAATCAACAATATCAGTGAGCTTTAACATAAGCTTAATCACCGAAATCAATTCGGATTCCAATAACAATAATCATACTGACATAAGTCAGCATTCAGAATTTTCAGAAGAAATCAGAATTTTCAAAAGAAAAATCACAGATAAACAACAAAAACTATTACAAATAATTATCGAGTTTTAAGCACAACAATCCGGAAGAACGGATACAGACAATTGTCAAATCTGCTCAGCACACAATAACAGGCGAGCATCATAAGATTTCTAAATAATCGATTCAGGTTCAATATTAGGATTTTCTGGACAAGAATATACTGATATCAATGCATACTTCAGAGTTCAACATTAGTCATAAGTAATTCAAAAGAGTATTTACAAGTACGAGTTATCAAAATAAGGGTTCAGACAGAAGTCCTTACCCAAGGTTCAGATATAATCCCTTACGTGGATCCGCAGCTAAATTATCCTAACCGGAAGTCTTTAGCTTTAACCTAAACGGAATAATCGAACCATTAGAATACAGCCTTCAGAACAAAAGTATAACTTAAAACGAACTCACACATGCTCCCAAAATGAACCTATCCTCACCGGGTATGTAAAATTACCGAAACGCCCCTAGGGTGTAAAATTACCAAAGTGCCCCTATTAGACTTAAATCACCCAAACGGTCTACCCGTAAGTAGAATCACTGAAATAAACTTCTCATATGTAAATTTATGCAAAAATATCTTTCTTAGGTCAAATTACCAAAATACCCCTTCGGAGTGGCAAATTACCAAAATACCTCTGTTACACTTTAATTCCTAAAATGACTTTTTCATAAGCAAAGTTACTAAAATAATCTTACTGTATGTAAATTTACTTCAAAATACCCCTTCAGGGTAGTAAATTACCAAAACACCCCTAGGGGTTTCCGGCACCGAAAAATCTCAAAAATATCTTAAACCGCTATTTTAAGCATCCCAATATCATTTCTATACTAAAAGGCTTTTAAAAAATTTTCGTTCGAAAATCCCGAACCGGTGTCCGGACAGAGCGCTAAAAGGTCAATTTCGCGAAAAATACCTATCGGCCTCGGAATGGCCCAAAATTTTAGATAATGAATCATATCTGTAAAATATGGCTTCCATAAAATTTTTAGGTTAAAAGAACTTGGTTTGCTATGCTAAATAATTCGATAAAGTTCTTTAATCGGTACCCCAATTTAGTGCTCTTCGCGAACTCTGAAAATTCTCAAACAATTTCAGAACGTAGTTCTTATAAAAATAGTGGGGGTTGCAGTTTTACACTTTGTCTAATTTTGGCCATAGCTATTTATGAAAATTTGTTGAAAAACTATCTAAATAAATCTCTAGCATTAGCGACAAGTACGCTTACTATTGAGATTATTACGCACACTATTACACCTTCTATGCACATAGTTTCTTCTTCCTTGCATGCCGAGACCCTTTCTTACACACACAACTCTCGAAAACTTACCCACTATTCCTTATACCCACTAAAAGACTTCAATCACTCACTATACCTTGTAAAAACACACACCAACACATAATAAACATATATACGCACACATCCTCACCCCTGTAAACACACACACACACTCACTCACACCCACGGCACACACTGAACACACATAAACTCACACACACAGACCTTCGGACGCCACCAAACTCTCAATCCCCTCCACTTAGTCCTACTTACACATCAACCACCCACAATTTCACAACCGATTAACATAATTCACCCATACCCACGGCTGCCATACACACACTGCACCCACGACACACACACATACTACTGAAATTATACCCAAAATTAACACATAGCTGAGTCACCGAAACTAGGTGAAGATTCACTTTGAAAGAACTCTGCCCAAGCTTCCCCTCCGTTTCTTTCTTCCTTTTTTTTTCCTGTTCTGCTACCTTCTTCCTTCTCTCTGTTCTCTTCACTGTTTCCCTTCTGTTCTTCTTCACTTCTCGTTCTTTTCCTTCTTCTGTTTCTTTTGTTCCTTTCCCGAAAGGGAAAGGTTTCCCCTTTTGCTTTTTGTTCTTTTTTTTTTCTTTCTTCCAAAATCTTCACTTATCCAATCCAATATTAAAAAAACTTTAGTTAGCTTAGTCATTAACCAAAGAGGAGGTGTCAAAATTCTAAAAATGTGTTTTTCTATATTATTTTTATAAAATTACACAAATGCCCCTAGAGTTTTTCAAAACTACAAAAATGCCCTCTAACATTCCAAAATTTATATTTTTGCCAATCATTTTAAGCTTCAATACTCTACTAACACTCGAGCGTTGCTCAAAATTATCACCCGTTTGTTTTTCGGAGCCCGAATAACTATTTTAACCGGCTCCCGAAGTTCGGGATATTACAAGTTGTCTATTTGCAGATGCTATCTATGTATCCATGGGAAGCTAAATTACTGCTTGCCTTACATTCATAGCTAGATGTATGTCTATTGCAGATGCTATGTTCGTATAATCTTATGGGAGACTGAAAAGAAAAAGCAAAAGAACAAAAGAACTAGAATATAAACTCATATTGCTTCAGTTCAAAGTGTTTGATAATATTATCTAGAATGGTCTCAACGATATAGCCAGTATGCTGAACTGGAGAAAGGAAACATATACATATGGCCTATTTCAAATTTTTATAGTGTTTGCCTTGTTCAGTTTCGGATTGTATCAGCAATCTACCCAATTTAATTTCTTAACTAGACAGCTTACGAACAACTTTGAACCGTTCAGGCAGGCTTTGATTCTTGAAGTTTAGGTGCAGGGTCCTAATAGACTATCCACTTTCAGCAAACTCAGACAGCTGGTTTTAGGTCCACGGTTTTTGCATGGTAAATCCAACTACAAACAAAAAAGACCACTTTGACTATTTAACCCCGTTCTTCTGATGAAAGAATTTTACAAACGTTGATACCACAGTCTTCCTTCGGTCATGTTCATAAGTTGTATATCTTTTGTAAACAACAATATACCCAAAGATAATGGGTTTGTCTTTATATAATCTTGTGAGGATATGAACAAGGTAGCCTATAGAAGAGGGGTAGATACATGGTGGCTGCAAACCATGCAATAGAATTGATTAAAGTAATGCCTGACCAGGAAAATCGAATGCAGAAAGAAGTGATCGGCGGGCATGACAAAACTACGATACACCTTTCTTTAAGAGTAAGCTCCTCTTAACCACCACGTCGCCTGTGTTTGCCGACTTCTCATCTTAGCTTCCAGCGACATATCATGAAGGATGCAAGCTGCAATTTTCTATGAGTGCGTGGCAAAACTAGGATAGAGCTTTCCTTAGGTGTAAGCTCCCTCAGCTGCCGTTCCGACTTCGTTGCCTGTGTTTGCCGACTTCTCATCTCAGCTTCCAGCTTCCAACTTCCAACTTCTTCACTCTTAAGTTGGAGCTTGTATACATGTTGTTTCATAGTTATACCTCCTTAAAGCTTGGTACTTTACTAGCTTTATGTATATATGAAACAAAGTGAGCCTATTACTGAGATTTCTTTAGAAATGTACCACATGGATTGTTCATGTGGGACACTCAACAGTACCTTTGGAATGGATTTGAAGATGTTGTGATCATAAGAATCAATCTACAAAACTGTAACTAAATTGGCTCAGTTAAAGGCTTATTTGAATTGATGAATTGAAGCCTTGCTATGCAGAAGTGATCATTGTATGAGCGCTATCTTGACATGTAGTCTGGACAGTCTTTTATATTAACTACTAAACTCCCTCACACTAATGAAAATTGAGCACCTTAGATGGAAACCGTTAAATTTAACAGCGCGCGGTCAACACATGCGTTGACAAAAGATATTTTTTTGAAAATGACAATTTTGCCCATTTCTTTTATCTCTTCTTCACTCTCACTCCCCCCTCCCCCCAGCAACTCTGCGCACGCTTGAAGATTTCCTTGTTGCAATTTGGCGATGAGCTTGCCGAGGTGGTAGGAGGGTATGGTAGCGAGGATGGAGACGGCAGCAGTGGTGACATCGGGTCGGGGAAGTTGAGATCGGTGCCAATTCCAGTGCAGACGATCTCCCATAGGTCGGTGGTGAGGCGAATGGAGCGGGTTAGGTCGAAGGCATGCTTCTTGGACACGGCGAAGGCGGGGGAGGCGACGATCTCCTTGACTGTAGATCTAGCGATGACGGAGATGTCGCGCCCAGCGACGAATTGCTGGAGGGCTTGGAGGAGCGCGCCGGACTGGTGGAACACGCCGTTAGAGCGAAGGTCGGCCTGGATCTGGGCGAACAGTATGTCCATTTACCCGATAAATGTTGAACTCTTCAAATACGATATAAGTCAACAACTACAGACGGTGGTAGAGTGTTTTGAAGGTGGTGGGCAATGGGTGGACTTTGCCGGCGATGTCGTCGGCTGTAGCCTTGATGTGGTGGTGGTCTACGACAGCAATGGTGGTGTCACCGACGACAGAGCAGTGGTGGCAAGAGGAAAGAGGGCAGGCAGTGGTGGGTCTCAGCACCTTGGCGGGGCCTTGGAAGGGTAGTCTTGGTGGTGTCGCCGGCGACGGGGATTGGTTGATCTATGACAGAGTTGGGTTGCCGGTGTGGAGATTGTTTGAGGCGGCGATTGCTGATCTCGCGCAAAAGTGATGTGGCTTGGCAGTGGTAGATAAATAATTTGTGATGGTGGGGTTGATGGGTCGCCGGTGTGGAGGTTGGCTGACGACAGTGGTGGCCTGTGATGGGAAGCTTCTCGGTGTGTGCAGGCCCGACGAATGAGAGGAGAGAATGTTTGACGGGGAGAGTGAAAAAGTAAGGGAAAAAGAATTATAAATAGTGGGCAAAACAACGTTGTTTTTGTCGCTAGGGTAATAAAATAAAGATATTTTGATCATTTCACGTTATTTATAACGGACCCGTCTAAAGTGCTTAATTTCCGTAAGTGTGAGGGATTTAGTAGTTAATTTTGAAGTGGAGGGGAAATCGCACACCGTGTATAGTACAGGGAGTCATTAGTTAGTTTCCCCTTTATATTAACTAACCCACTGTAAACTGCTTTGCATCACACTTTTATTAGCCCAAGCAGAGATAGAAAGAAAGAAAGAGAGAACAGTTCTAGAGAGATAGTGAATGGATACATTCAGGGCATAATTCGTAGTCCTATTTGTTCTCCTTGCTACACATTGTATAGAGGTTAAGGCTTGGACTTGCAGGCCAGGTGGCAAAATTAGGGGCATAAAGTCCCCTCCTGGACAATGCAACCATGAGAATGACTCTGATTGTTGTGTTCAAGGGAAGTTGTACACCACTTACATCTGTTCACCTCTGGTGTCTAGCAATACTAAGGCCCCGCTCTCTAAATAGCTTCCAAAAGGGAGGAGATGATGGGGTGTCCGTCAGAATGTGATAGCCACTACCACTCTGATGACAGGCCGGTTATGGCACTATAGATTGGATGGTATAGCGGAGGGGGGAGGTGCCACAACCACATTCTCATAAGTGATAATGGCCGAAGCGTAAGGGCCATGGTTGTCGATGAGTGTGATTCTATGATGGGCTGTGATGATGATCATGATTATCAGCCTCCCTGCCCCAACAACATAGTTGATGCTTCAAAAGCTGTGTATACAGTTTACCAGAACTAAAGCTTAATGAACCTCTTATTGGTCGAAGTGTAATCGAGTTTCCTATATAACTTACTTAAATTGTATTATAGACAGGTCCGGCAGAGCATATCTTTTTGTTCAAAACAATCACAACTTTGCAGACTACACTTAGCAAATTCTTCAATTTAACATAAAATCATCTACTTCCTTCTAACTTTTTTTTGGCAAGACAACAGGCTCGCATCCAGTAAGAAGAAGCGCTCAATGTATGATATGTGAAAGCTTTTACTTTGGAGCTTGTCGACATATTGTTCAAATTGACAAAGTAATAAGCATTTTAGCCCTATATGGGTTCATGTTTGTTTCAGTAATTTGTATATGATTACGTGTCACTATTTGTATTACAATTCATAAGAAGAGTGAAGCTCTTTTCGTTCTTGAGAACATCAACCAAGTATTTGAAATTTCCAAGTATTGTTGTGTAATTTTAATAGAACTTCCTGCTTTCCCCGACTCCCAACAAAAGTTTTAGTGAAATGATTTACAGCCAACAAGGAATAAAATAGAGAGAAACTTAGTATAACATAATTGCTTTTCAAAGTGTTTACTGCCATTAGGCCTGTATAATCTAAAAAAAATGCTTTAAAAACATAATATATTGGAAGGTGTTCACTATAAAAAGCAGGCTGATAGAATGTAATTGATCTTAAGCGTGTGGAGATTCTGGGATAAAGATATTTCAAAAAGAAAAAAAACACGATAGCTAGATTTACGAGTACTCAAAGCTACATTATTGAAGTTAATTAGTTTGTTCTTCTGTTTTTAATTTGGCAGATCTTGCGAAGGCACTGAGCATCAGAGTCTCTTAACTTTTTTTTATCCTAGTTCTGCAGGTTAGTTCATTCTTCTTAGGATCAAGCGCTTACCACTGCACCAAAAGCAATTGCTGTTAGTAAGGTCGCAACTTTATTTCCTTATAATCCTGAGACAGCAGCCAGCGCACACGGTTGAGTACGCAAGGAAGTAGGTGAACGCGGCCAACCTCCGATCTGCCAACAATTCTATTTTGCGCTCTTTTAGTTAAATGATGGAGGGATGCCTAGCATTCTGTTAATGCCTATGAAGTTGTTCGCTGTAATTGCTTTGCCTTTATTAGATGCGAAGGATAAAATAGCATTTTTTAAGCATTTTTGCTAAATGACCCTTATTATAATTAGAGCATAGGGTTTTATTACTTATAAGGATTATTAAGACTTTTACTCCAAAAAAAAAAAAAAGACCAAACCCTATATATGATCAAGCAATAGAGCATCAACTGGTAACACTTCCAAATACACATATTTTTAAACATACCAAATACATTTAGGCCCCGTTTGACAAAATTTTTTTCCCTCTTTTTTTTTCAGTTTTAAAAACTGAAAAAAAAAGAGCGTTTGGTAACCATTTTTTTTTCAATTTAAAAAACCAGTTTTTAAACTGCAGAGTAAAAAAAAAACTCCAAAAACTGGTTTTTTTTTTCACTTTTGGTTTTTTTTTTTCGACCACCACCACCACCCTCCCACCGCCGGCAGCCACCTCAGGCGACCACCTCCGGCCGCCGGCGACCACCGCCGGAGACTGCCGGCAGCCACCTCCGGCCGCCGGCGACCACCGCCGGAGACTGCCGGCAGCCACCTCCGGCCGCCGGCGACCACCGGCGGAGACGGCCGGCAGCTACCTCCGGCCGCCGGCCACCACCGCCGGTGACTGCCGGCAGCCACCTCCGGCCGCCGGCGACCACCGCCGGAGACTGCCGGCAGCTACCTCCGGCCGCCGGCCACCACCGCCGGTGACTGCCGGCAGCCACCTCCGGCCGTCGGCCACCACCACCACCGTCGACCACCGCTACGCCCCACCACCGCCACCGCAAACCACCAAAAAAAAAAGTCAAAATAAAAAGGGTTACCAAACACCAAAAAAAAAAACCTCAAAAAAAAAGGGGTTATCAAACACCCACTTGTTTTTATAAAAAAAAAAAATTAAGCTGCTCTTTAAAAAACTGCTCTTTAAAAACTGAAAACCAAAAAAAAAAATTTGTCAAACGAAGCCTTAGACATACATTCGTGAACTTTTAATTTCTTTAGTAGCAAATTATTTATATTTAGCCAAAAATATTATAGTTTAAAGGTAAAAAATACATTTAATTTTTGTAAAATTGTTTAGCCATTTTAGCATACTATTAAATTTGGCTACACTTTCATGACTGAATATTGCAAACTAATTTACAATTGCCCGTATGTGTTCTGTCCAAACCAATTGTACCTTCTTTGTGATTTGGGCGGTTGAATTAACTCTCCTTCTCTCTCCAAATCTCTCTCTGTAACATTACTTGCACTCCATTAAAGCCTTCACCCCACTGCCTTCCAAGTTACTTCCAAGTTACTTCCTTCCCCGATCATCAATATATAAATCACAAACATGTATTCATCACAGGAGAGAGAGAGAGAGAGAGAGAGAGAGAGAGAGAGAGAGAGAGATGATGGGGAATGAAGATCTTGAGATCAGGGGAGGCAACAAAAACAGGGCAGCCATCACGTACCCACCTGCATATAGCTCTTAATCTAAGGAGCGAAGGGAAATACATGCCAAATTATATCTTAAAACTCCAGTTTTAAGATAGTTTTCTTAAATCAATATCTCCCTAATTTGAAATCTAGAATTAAACTTTAGTTTTATAATAGTTTACGAATATGTTTGCATTGAAATATATATACATGTGGAATAATAGAAATTTGTGGCATCCGCATCCGCATCAACATACAAATATACTATAAAAAAGGGTTGAGTTTCTTACAAAATATTGAATAAGAAGAGTGAACCTAGGACGTTATCAATCTTTAGCTATTGTTCATATCCTTAGTCACTATTTGTATTAGAAGTTTTATTAACACAATTTACCTACAAGAAACTTCTAAAGGTATGTGTTTTACGTATTTGCTTAATTAATGCGGAGTATTTTTTTTTCACTTCAATGAATGCTTGCTTGTGGCTTTAATTGCTTATTATTGTTGTCATGTATCTTCTTCTATATAGCTTATCTCCAAGTTTCTCTACCGAAGACAAATGAATAGGTTGTTATTTGAAATAGGTAAAATATATTAGTACAATAATATATAATAGGAAAGAAGATTTTTATAGTGTATTCTCATATGTGTTGTAAGAGTATATTTAACCATACATTTCAGAAATAAGGCAAGGCTCTAACAAACTTGAAAAAAGGAAGAGCTACGTTGCAAATGATGAGCAAAAGCAACGTTATGATAGAGCAAAGAGGAGTAGAAGGGTAATAGAAAGCAACTCAGCTATAGGAGGACAAAATGATAGTGAAACTACTGCTCCAGGCAACAAAATAAGAAAAGACCCCGCTGGTTGCATCAAGCTCTATTGGTACCGCAACAATTTCAAGGTCACACGTTTTTTTATCATTATTATAAGTAAAAAAAACCAATATACAATACGCACACACAAAACAAAAATATTCATAAATATGACACTAAATATAGGGAAGGTTTCTCTATAGGCTGTACATTGTATATGTCTATGTGCTCTGATATACATGAATTAGAGAGCACACCACCTTGCCGTCATTGTAAAGCAAAGAAGTTCCAATACGAGCCACCAAGTTTTTGTTGCTGAAATGGAGATATTAAGCTAGCTCCTGTAGATGTCACATATGAACTACTCTTCTTATACACGTCTCCATCTGAAGAGGCTCAACACTTCCGAAAGAATATACGTGCATATAATAGTATATTCTCATACACATCCTTTGGGATTAACTTGGACAAAGAGCTCGCATCTGCAAGGAACGGTGTTTACACTTTTCGAGCACAGGGACAGATATACCATGATTTTCTGGGTCTGATACCTAATGAAAATGATTCCCATTACTTCCAGCTATACTTTTATGACACCCATAATGAGATCCAAAATAGGATGAATATACTAGCAGATGCAAAGTTGAATGAAGCAGTGGTAAACAGACTCATGAGAGTTCTTCAGGACAATCCTTGTGCACAGTCGTAGGTTAAGAGATTATCATTCATTTGAAGAACTTCAAATTCGTATTAGAAAGGATGTCAAGTTGGATCAACGGCTTTACAACGCAACAACAGCCGATCAAGTTGCGACAATATGGATCAAAGGGAATAATCCAAACATACATCTTGAAAGAGATATTGTAGTTCATGTACACTCAAGTCATAGACATCGTGTGAAGCATTATTATAGTTGCTATGATCCACTACAGTATCCTCTCCTTTTCCCAAAAGGAGAAATTGGATGGCATCAAGATATCAAAAAGAAGAACGCTTTTATAGAAGAAAGAACCTCAATGATGTCCAATTTGACCTCTGCCAAAGATATATTTAGCCGAGAACGTCAAGGTAACCTATATAATTTTGTATTTAGAATAATAACGTGATACTACTTCATAATAATTCTAACGTAGAGCTATATTGTAGATGTTGGCAACCAAACTGATGCAAAGGTATCATATATACAATATTATTGTTACAAATTGCAAGAGCGAGAATCCATAAACTCAATTATTATATTGGCTGGTCGGCTATTACAACAACATGCAGTGGATATGTACATCAAGTTAGAGACAACTAGGTTGGATTATTTTTTAAGGAGCCAATTAGATATCAGATCTGAATTATACTGGGAATTGTAGATTCTGCAATGGTGTGAGAAACTAGAGGCAGCCAGGTTGGTCGAAGGATAGTTCTTCCGGCATCGTTTGTTGGAGGACCCCGTGACATGCGTTGTCGATACCTTGATGGGATGGCTTTAGTTCAACGCTATGGAAAACCAGATCTTTTCCTCACGATGACATGTAACCCTAAGTGGAAAGAGATACTAGATCAGTTGAAAGAAGGCCAGCGTGCACAAGATAGACTAGATTTGGTTTTTAAAGTATTTCGGGCAAAGTTACAAGATCTCAAAGATCAATTATTTAAAAGAAATATATTTGGAAAAGTAACAGCCAATGTCCATGTAATTGAATTCCAGAAAAGAGGATTGCCACACTCACACATGTTGATTATATTATGCTCTGAGCATAAAATTAATACCCCTGATCAATATGATGAATTCATTTGTGCGGAGATCCCCGACAGGAATAAGTATCCACCATTGTATGAGTTGGTTCTTAAACATATGATGCATGGTCCTTGTGGAGTTAAACATAAAAAACAACCCTTGCATGGTGAATGGAGAATATAAGAGCCATTATCCTCGACCATTTTGTAAGAAGACAATGTGTGCAAAAGAAGGATATCCAAATTTATAGAAGGAAGCATGACAAACAAAAGTGAAGATTTGAAATGCTGGGCTCGATAATCAATGGATAGCACCTTATAATCCTTACCTTCTTAGTAGATATAATTGTCATATTAATGTTGAAGTATGCTCTGGGTTAAAGGCAATCAAGTATCTTTACAAGTATATCTACAAGGGACATGATAGAGTTGCTGTGCATATCGCCAGTGCCGATAATGAAAATGTAGTTTATGAAATCCAACATTTCCAAGATGCAAGGTGGGTATCAGCTCAAGAGACAATGTGGAGGATATATGAGTTTAATTTGAATGAGATGTACCCGACAGTTATTAACTTGCAACTACACCTTCCAGGGAAGTAGTGTGTCACTTACTGGGCAAATCAAAACTTAAAAAATGTGATAGCAAATGATAACCTCTCACAGACGATGCTCACAAAATTTTTCAAAATATATGCAGATGACAAAGAACCAACCAAGTATCTTTATAGAGAATTCCCAGTGCATTACACGTGGAAACATAAGTACAGATGTTGGAATAAAAGGCAAAAGGGAGAAGTGATTGTTCGTGTTAATGGTGCAAATCCAGTAGAAGGAGTGAGTTATTACTTAAGATTGTTATTAAATCACGTAAGAGGTCCAAAATCCTTCCAAGATCTACTAACAGTTAATGGAAGACAATATATGACATTCAGAGAGGCTGCACAAAAAAGAGGGCTATTGGAATCTGATCGAAGCATTTATGATTGTTTGAATGAAGCAACAACATTTCGGATGTCGTATGCCATGCGTAGACTATTTGCTACATTGTTAGTACATTGTCATCCAAGTGATGTACGAATGCTATGGGACGCATTTTATGAGCCAATGTTAGAAGATTTTAGAAGAGAACCTGAAACGGCACCGAATTCTTACATGTTAAGTACTCTGAAAAGTATCAACTTCTTTTTTGAGAACATGAAAATTCCATTAGACAATATGACTTACCAAGTCTACCATCCAACCATGAAGATACTTTGTACCATCTTCCAAGAGAATTGAGGGATGAATTATCTATTGAGACTCTATTTGAAGGCTATTCCACAGAAATCATGTTGAATCCAGAACAAAGATATGCTTTTGATGAGATAATAGATCGAGTTGATTCCGAAAAGGGCGATGTTTTCTTCATAGATGGTCCAGGAGGGACAGGAAATTTTTCTTGTATCATGCATTGTTAGCAAATGTAAGAAGGAGAAAGATGATAGCACTTGCAACCGCGACATTAGGTGTAGCAGCATCTCTATTACCTGGTGGAAAGACAGCCCATTCACATTTGAATATTCCAATAACAGTCAATGAAACAAGTGTTTGTAATATACCAAAGCAAGTGGGACAATTGAGCTGATACGTGCATCAAAGCTAATTATCTGGGATGAAGCACCAATGTCAAAACACTTTGCAATTGAAATAGTTGACAGAACATTGAGAGATATCATGGACAATGAAGAAGATTTTGGCGGAAAAGTATTTGTCTTTGGAGGAGATTTTCGCCAAGTGTTACCAGTTATTATAAAGAGCATAAGAGAAGAAACTCTAAATGAAAACCTTGTGAAATCGCATTTGTGGACAAGGATGCAAAAATTCACTTTAATGAGAAAATGAGAGCAATAGGCGATCCACATTTCAGCCAGTTTCTTTTACGAGTGGGGGATGGGGACAAGCTAACCAATGTATTCTAGATGAAACGGTGATTAAACTTGATGGTGATGCAGATTTAGAACAATCACTGGTTGACTGCATCTTTCTTTCTTTACAAGAAAATGCACATTCGACAGATCGTGCAATACTTGCTTCAAAAAATATAGTCTTAATGGGAAAATGATCTCAATGGTTTCAGGTGATGCAAAAATATTCAATAGCTATGATGAAGCAGTTGATGATACCCACCACTACTACTCAGAGGAATTTTTGAATTCCTTGACCCCTAATGGCTCACCTCCACATTGTTTGGAGCTGAAACAAAACTGTCCAATCATGTTGCTAAGAAACTTAGATCCATCTAATGGCTTGTGCAATGGGACAGGAATGATATGCAAAAAATTTGAAGACAATGTTATTCATGCAGAGATTACGGCAAGGCAATTTATAGGGAAACCAGTCATATTACCACGAATTTCACTTTCCCCAGCTGAGAACGAAGGCTACCAATTTCAGTTCAGAAGGAAGTAATTCCCAATACGGCTATGTTTTGCAATGACCATTAATAAAGCTCAAGGGCAGACTATACCATTTGTTGGCATCTATTTACCGGAGCCAGTTTTCTCTCATGGACAATTATATGTAGCGTTATCAAGAGGAACATCCATGTCAACAACAAAAGTATTGATCAAGTCAGGGCCAGGAAAGCAAAGGACAACATACACAAAAAATATTGTCTACAAAGAAGTTCTTCAGTCAGACAAAGCTTCTTAAATTACCAAGCTTACTTTATTTAGTCCACAAGTTGCTTTATCATTATTTTGTAGTTCTGTTTTAGAACTAAGTAATGCAACATATCACTGCTTATTATGGAAAAGTTTTTTTAGTTACTATCATCTTTATAATTTAAAAGTAAGTTCGTTGATAATGTATTTGAAAACCATAGCTCTACCTAGACACTTAACACAATTATTTTGATGTATATACTTGCATAATAATTACTTTTATGCAAAGGAGATGTCAACTATAGAGATGAAAACTACTCAAGCATTACCCATTTACTCTTTAGTGGAGTACCAGAGGACATGGACCATAAAAGTGAAAGTGTTACGAGTTGACACAATTGATTCGTATACCAATGCAAGGGGCGCAAGAAAGATATGGAAGTTAATTTTCGTTGATGAAGAGGTATTTACACAAGCACATTATTAGAATTTTTTTCATCTTTATATCATCATAAAACTCTGAAATTTACAATTTCACATTCTAACGATGCAGGGAACAAAAATTCAGGCCGTTATGTTTGAGGATGCAATAACAAATTTTGATGGCATCTTCAAATACGATAAGTGTTACACAATCAGCAATGGAACTGTTAAGCTGATAAATCCAAATTTCCGGAATGTTCATCCTAAGATCGAGTTGATGTTACAAGCAAGCACAAATGTTCGTGAAGAAGAAACGGAGATCAATGTTCAACCCAACATTATGACATCCAAGCAAACTAGAAGTGAAGAGGGGAAAAGACCCGATACAGGTACGTTGTGTCTTGCACTTTGTGGATGCTTGAAGTTTTACTAAAAAAAGAAAATGCCTAATGTCAACAAAAAAAGCATGAATGCTAGGTCTTCTATACAAGGTCAAGAGAAATTTTATTGTCAAGAAAATAAAAGGAGGTTCAACAAACAAAAGATAAATTATTCTTCTCATCGGAAAGTAAGTAACTATTTATTTAGGTATTTTTAGAGTTATTTCTGTCTCGATAACTAATTGTTAACATATAGGCTAAACTCAATAAACATCTGCTTGTGAGGAGACATGGCTTTAAATGAAGGAAAACTACTTGAGGATATTGTTAACAAGAATCCAGTTATTGCACTATCCAACTTAAGCGAGTCCACATTTCAATGTATGGCACGTGATATATATTGCCTTTTTATAACATGTTAAATTCCACTGCTTAACAATGATGTTACAGGAGAGAAGCAATACTCAACATCGTTACTTTTGGTAGTACAAGTGGAACCTAGGTGTAAAGAGGCTGAAAAGATCAAGAAATAGTATAATAATTACAAATATCCTTTAATGCTCATAGATTAAGTATAATTTCTTTATTTTCTATAATATTATCAGCTAACAATTTGTGATGTTAAGATAAAAAATGTAACAAAGAACAAAACAATTGATTTCATATTCTTGGAAAAACAAATGAATTAAGCAAAAACAGCGAAATTAGGAGATATTATATACAAACACTCATCTTTGGAGCAGGTAAGCCAAAATTCATATAGTAATTGTAACGACCCAGTCCACGACCCCACCACAGGACAATACCTCCCTCAAAAGGGCTAGCCAAGTAGATACTTATGAGTTCCTTGGCAAGGTCTTATAAGGGTCATCTCATACTATTCCACATCCAATGTGGGATATTACAATCTCTCTTCCTTATACCTTAGCGTCCTCGCTAAGGCTCGATCACACATAGCCCAGAATCTTCCTCTCTAGCCAATGTGGGATATACAGGGCTCACCCTTCGTTGCCCCAACCATCCTCTTGATGTGGGATATACCCGGGCTTGCCTTCGTTTCTCTAACCATCGGCAACCCGACTGGATATCCTAGCTCGAGCTTTCGAGAGTCGGCTCTGATACCATCTGTAACGACCCGGTCCACGGCCTCACCACAGGGCAATACTTCCCTCAAAAGGGCTAGTCAAGTAGGTACTTATGAGTTCCTTGACAAGGTCTTATAAGGGTCATCTCATACTATTTCACATCCGATGTGGGATATTACAGTAATGCATGCTTGTATACAAAAATTTAGTTCACAAATAAACCACATCTCCCTTAACTTTGCTTACAGGATTCCTTATATTGCTTTGAAGCAATAATTCTTGAAGTTGAAAACAAAAGACAACCTTACTATGATGCTTGTGTACTTTGTCAAAAATCAATTGGAAGATATGATGACAACACTGAATGCACAAATGGACATGAACCAAATGCAAAACACAATCCCAGGTTAGTATAGTAAACACAGATGACATCAAAAAAATGCACCAACAATCATAATACTAACATTTTGTTATTGCATCAAGGTACAATATTAGGATTGACGTGATTGATGACAGATATAGGGTTACCGTTATCTTATTTGATGAAGTAGGAATAATGATGACTGATTGCAGTGCTGAAGAATATAAAGAATCTATAAGGATTAAGGTGATAGATTAATAACCTTCTTTCAAATATTCATGTACACTACAGACTCCATACTAACATTATCAATTTAAAGCATAATGAAGACTCTATGTACTACCGAAAGTTGGTTGGATGCAAGAAATGGAAAGTACAAGTTTCTTTTAAAACTACAGAGAGTCTCTGAAAGTAATGAAGGCAAGACATCAATTATTGCAGAAGTAATAGAAGCAGTTGCAGAGAAAGAGATACTAGAAGCAGTTGCAGAGAAAGAGATACTAGAAGCAATTGCAGAGAAAGTGGTTATACAAGCACGTGCAGAGGAAGAGACCATGGAAGCAGTTGCAAGCAAAAAGCCTATATTGATTGATAATGATGAGACTCTTGAAAGTTTTCAAAAGAAGAAAAATGATAAAAGCAAAAAAATTGCGTCCGTGAACAAAAACATCTCTAGGAAGAGGATCAAGATTGAGAAGGATTAGGATAGTAATATTACTTTATACGGAAGGACCAAGTTTGGATTATTTAGTGACGCTACTTTGATGCTCTACTGTTTGAACATCCTTTCATAAATAATTTGAAGTAAATTACTTTTTATGTGCAACGCACGTGGTTCTTAATAGTATATTAAAAACATATAAAAGAAGAACATGAATTTTTTCGAATGTCAACATTATAAACGAGATGCAAAAAGTATATTATGTTCGTTGAATGACCGCAACCAAAGCAAATATGTTCAGTGAAAGACATATGTTTTAGCCTCCCAAACTTCTAGATAACAAGCATACTTACATGATTTGAAAGTCTGTGTGAGGGATATAAAAAACTATATTATATATAAGATGACCCAAGAGAGATCAAACTCAAAAATGCTTAAGCTAAGCCTTACGAAATTATCTTTTTTATGGGATAGAAGAAAAATACCCTTAAAAAGTTGATGCCAAAAAAGTGAGTTCGTAGCTTACATGGAACTGCCACAAAATATACAGTTCGAGTCAATTGTCAGATGTACAATACTGGAACACAGTTAGGGTGGAATAAAGGCATAAAGCAAGGCTTCCCAGACAGAACTTGAGGAGTGACAATACTGTAAGGACGAGGGCTGAGGTATATAAGGCTGACAGTCGATAGTCCAAGTTGAAGTCCAAGCCAAGGTCCAATGTTACAGTCTGATGTCATGGGTAAACATTATGTTCAATTATGTTTCTCCTATAGGATTCTGTAGCTCTGAATTCTAGAGTGAAAAAGTGATTTTAGCAAATAAAGTTATTTTTTTGTCTAAAATGAAGTTCAAAGTCCATTATTTATAACCAAAAGTATGCTCATGTCATCAGTTGACACATGTCATCCCTTGAGAGTGACACGTCACTAGGACTCCACAAATGCTAGTGCTCCTTTGGACTGTCAGCTCTCCTTTGGACTGTCAGCTCCCATATTCGTGTTGCCTGCCCCATACAGCTTGACTCGCCCTACCTAAAAAAACTGATAACACAGTGTTGGCATGATTAGAGAACGTCCTTGTCATATCCATAGGTCCAAAAACCTTACTGAGTCTCATGAGGTGCATTAAAAGATGTGGAGAACCTAACAGTGGGGGGAGGGGGGGGTCTTTAAGCCCAACTATCAGGCGGACTAGGCGTGATGCCTTCTAAAGACCTGCTTCCGTCTCAGAATAACCCGGGAGTCTTCGTCCGAAGGGCATCGATGATCACCGGTAACGTGAGTGCGACGTGGTCATAGCTCAAGCGTGCCTAGTATCATGCAAGCCACCCATGTGGAGATATTGTCTTTGAGAGTGAACATATCCCGTTGCGAAGGGTCCTCATGCCAGAGCACTGTGAGTGGAGCCCCTCAAAATACTACATGCTTCAAAGAGTAGGTCGAAGCATGTTCCACATCCAAGGCGGGGGCGCATGGTGTGGTAAATAGATAGACTAACACCGGGGGGCATGGTTATGTGTCAAAGAATCGGGGGGAGCGACTGTGTTAGTAGCGTGGTGCAGGAGCGCGACGGTTGTGTGTGATGCCTGAGGACACATAACATGGTAGTGGTGTATGGGCATGGTGACAGTTGTCGCGAAATAGAGCATCTTACCACGAGCATGTGACATGAAAGCGACGCACGAACGTGGCGACATTTGTCGCAGAAGGGGCATTGTGCTAAAGGCATGTGATGCAAGAACGACGCATGGGGTTCGGTGATGTCTGTCATGGAAGTGGGCATCGTGCCAGGGGCACGTGACGCGAGAACGATGCATGGGTGAGGCAACGTCTGTCGCATAAGTCGGTGTCGTGTCGAGGGCATGTGATGCATGTACGACGCACGAGCACGACGACGAGTATCGTGGATATGACGCTTACATAGCTCCTAACCAAAGAGAGGAATATGGGCTCAAAGAGGAAGGCCAAGGCCGATCCCCTTGAGGATGGCCAAGGCTGACCCCCTAAGAGTGGCTGAGGCCTACCCTCGAGGGAAGGCTGAGGCCGACCTCCCTTAGCAAGGATCAAGGCGCGCTGATGATGTCGCTCACTTAGCCGAAAAACAGGGCTTGATGGCCAAGGTGCGAAGAGCATGTTTCCGTTAGTCAGGGAAAAAAATAAGTTTCTTGACAGAGAAGAAATGCGAAAAAGGAAAATAAGAAAAAAAAAATGCACGTGACGTGAACGTCCTTCATTTTGACCAGTTGTGAGTATTGAAAATTGACTGTTGACTATGTTAATGTGTCGTGCAAAATGGGAGAACATAGGTTGAGAACAATAGTCAATTCCAGTTTAAAAATTGTGCTACGGACCAATAGGCATGTAAATTTCAACAGTCACAAAAAGATGGAATCTTCAATAACTTTTGATGAAAAAAAGACGAACCTCATGTATTGTGGTACTGTTTATAAGATAACCACAAAAAAATTAAAATAAGAGGGTAGAATGTTACAATCATGATCATATAGCATCGGGATACTTCTTTTATTTTTAAAATCCACGGTGGAAGGGGGTTCGGATGAAGAAAGTCATTGAAGTCAAATTTTGTTTCAAAACATTATTAATTTATTTTGCAGAAGAAAGTATCATGTAGAACATTTTATTCCTTGGAGTTTGTACTTTCTGGCTGTGCAGTTTGTACTTTCCGGACAGCAAGGGTGTTAAAAGTTCGCGGTTGCTGCTAGCATGTTCGAGTGTTTGACGCCGCTCTTTTGACAGCAAGTAGCATCTGAAGTTTTAGAGATTGCATCCAAATAAGTGTAAACGGTAATGGGAGTAAAACGAATAATGGGCAGGCGTACATGGCATTACCAATCCGGACGAGGGATTCTTCTGCAACCAAACAGCATAAGGCGTCAACCAGATTAGTACAGAGAATAAAGTGTGATATACAAGTGACAAACTCGTTCTCTTCCTGCGTATAATTTTGTGTTGGCCAAAGGCACGAGGGCCTGTGTCGCAGCAACATTGAATGAGGGAGAGAGGAACAATTGATATGCTTCGTCCTACTCGTATGCTCCCGAGAAAACTGTCTGCTGAGAGCAGAAAGAGGTCTACGCACAGAAAAAGATGAAGCATAATTTGCAGGCGAGCGTGCCGTCTGGATACCATCTCGGCAGCTCTTAGCAAGAAGTTCTGTTTCTCTTTTACCCTTCTGAGAAACGATGTCTGGAAATTCTTTGTTGTATAGAGATAAAGATATAAAGAAACGGGAACAATCTTAAGAGGAAATGCAGCTCAACAAGAACAAGTGGGTAGAAACAAATAATGGCAATTCCTGCACAAGGAATTTAAGAGATGGAGATATGATTTGAAAACCGGTTACATTGCCCTGTTAAATTTTTCTGCTTACGCTTCAATGATACGAGTATGCCCCAACACTCAAAAAGAAATATACTTCCACCACGTCATTACAAACTAACAACTACACTCCCCTAAACTGAGAACCACCAGACCTCACGCATCCACAGACTCGCTCATTTAATTCAGAACTAATGAATATTGGCGCGATGCCACTTTAGGAATCAAATTGTTTACCAATAAATGTCTGTCCAAAATTCCAATTCTGGGAAGCAACACTGTAAGATGTAAGGGTGGTCCCGTCACTGCTAGTGACCTCAAAAGAAAGTGGTTGATTTCTCAAATCAGCATTTATATGCCAGTTTTGGCCCCAATTTCTACCCATAGGGAGCCATCCTGTTCTCGAGCCTTTAATCTTCGCGGCCACTATGTCTCCAGCACCAGCAACATTAGTTATCAACACTGATAAGAATATTCCGGCACCATCAATGGCAAACCGCATCCCTCCTTCCTTTCTGCACTTTATTCTGTCAGGAACCAAATTAAAGGAGTTAACTTAAGGAGCCAACATACGTCCATTAGATAGCTTTGATTGCTTTAATAGGGTAATGGCAGAATATAGAAGGTTGCCAACATTCAAGTTGTATAACTAGAGATTAATGCTTAAACTGGTTTTTATCACCTCAAGAGCATTCAAAGTCCTTATAAGAATAAAGGTGGATCGAGAAACAACCTAAAGGACATACAAATAAGTACAAGGTAGTACGACAATCAGTCCTCCTTCTAGAGAAAATAATTTAAAGTTCAGACAGGGGACTTCTCATAAAAGCTTTTCAAGTTGACGAACATATGGAATTTATATCTAGAATGTGTGTGTGTATGTAAGAGAGAAAGAGATGATTTTGGTGTTGACCAGGGATTTATATGTTCTTAGGGAAAGTGTTGACGGAGCTGCACTTGCATTTCCAAGGTAATGTCTGAAGTCCCATGTCACATATATATATATATATATATATATATATATATATATATATGGGAGCTGATCCATTGATAGCGCTAGCAAAATGGGGTATTTGCTAGCGCGATCTGGACCGTCCATCCCGAAAGATGGACGGCCCAGATCTTTTTTTTGCGTTTTTTTTAAGTACGTCCGCTACATTATGTAGCGGACAATTTTTTGACAAAAATACCCTTTGTGCCCATCCGCTACATTATGTAGCGGACTATCGAGACTACTGCTCTGACTTTTTTTTAAATCCGTCCGCTACATTATGTAGCGGACAATTTTTTGATAAAAATACTCTCTGAAAACTTGTCCGCTACATAATGTAGCGGACTTTCTGACTATCTCTTTCTCTGTCCTTTCTTTCTCATTTCTGTTCTGACTATCTCTCAATCTCTCTCTCGCTGTCCCCACTCCACTCCCCCATTCCTCCTTTGCTTCTTCTTCAGACGAATAGGACGAATTGGACGTGTGGAGCTCGGTCGGCTGCGGCGTCGTCTCGCCGGACTACAGGAAACCGGTGGTGAGTTCGAGGAAGAAGCCGCTGGCGGCGACGAAGAGGGCTGAGGCGGTGGTCGGGGGACGACATCGTCGCTGCGGTGAACATACCAGATTGCGGTGAAGGGGTTAAGTTCGGCGTCGTCGTCGTTTTTGTTGTTGGCTTTTGTGATTGGGTTAAGTTTGGCTGCTGACTTTGTTGCCACGGATAAGATTTTCTTGGACTGTGGGGGTTCTGGGGATTCTACCGATACTGATGGTCGGAAATGGACCACGGATATTGGGTCAAAGTTTGCTTTGGTGGGTGCAAGGTCGTCGACATCCTCTGCCGCTACTCAAAAGCCTTCTGTCCCTGAGGTCCCTTACTTGACTGCTAGAATTTTTGAATCGGAGTTCACGTATAGTTTCCCTGTGACGTCTGGACGCAAGTTTGTCTGTCTGTACTTTTACCCAGCATCTTATGCTGGACTGAATGCGTCTGATGCTGTGTTTTTTTGTGGCTGCTGGAACTTATACCATTCTGAAGAACTTCAGTGCGGCACAAACTGCTGAAGCTCTGAATTGCGATTATATGGTTAAGGAGTATTCGGTCAATGTGGCATCCGGGTAGTTCAGGAAACAGGGAACCAAGAGCGGATTTACAATCTCGCCGACGAAGAAGAAGGCAGCAATATGGAGGGAGCCTGTCGCGAGGAAGAAGGCAGTGACGGAAGGTGTTCTGCCAGGAGTGACGAGGTCGGCGAATACACCTACCCGTTTGATTCAGACTCGCTGGGGAGAGAGAGAGAGAGACATGAGAAAATTAGTCCGCTACATTATGTAGCGGATGAGAGAAAGGAGAGAGAGAAAGAGAGAAAGAAAAAAAAGTCAGAACATTAATGAAAGAAAGAGAAGAAAAGTCTGAAAACTTGTCCGCTACATTATGTAGCGGACAGACCCGGAGGGTATTATTGTCAAAAAAATGCAAAAAATTGTCCGCTACATAATGTAGCGGACGTACTTAAAAAAAACGCAAAAAAAGATCTGGGCCGTCCATCTTTCGGGATGGACGGTCCAGATCGCGCTAGCAAATACCCCATTTTGCTAGCGCTATCAATGGATCAGCTCCCTATATATATATATATATATATATATATAGATAGATAGGGACCTAATCCACCGCTAGTGCTGGTAACTTAAGTTAAGTTGTCAGCGTAACAGCGGACGATACTTTTGACCAAAACGCCGAAAAGAAGCAAAGAACTAGAGGGAAGCACGGACAAACATGTAAATTTCACCGTCCGGAACATAATGTAGCAGATGGTGCAAGTTGGCTAAAAAAAATTATAAGCTGGCCCGTCCATGCTGATAGTGTGGATCACTAGATACCACTCGCAACTTAAGCTAAGTGGCTATCGGTGGAATTTGATCGGCTCCTACATATATAGATTATACACCGTAACCTCCATTTTTGTTGAGCTTCTGAGAAACTCAGAGGAGATTGGAAAATACAAGTGGCAAATACCAAATACCCGCCATCATACTCAGAATCGTTGCAAACGAGACCTTGCCATCAACCAAGTTAGTTGAAGATCATCAGATGTTGACGAAGATTGGATATTCGAAGTCATCCAAATGCTAGATTGGCTCCTCCTCATTCCTCTGGTCTTATGTAATCACACGTGTGAAAAAGAGTGTGTGAGTTCGTCTGTGTGCCTCTCTGTTAGTTTGACGAGAGAAAAAAACACACACAGATGAGAGAGGAGAGAAGATGTGCAGTTTTTGTGTGTTTGTGCGGCTCTCAGAAGTTATGAGCTAGGATATTAAGGTTTGGAAATTAGGTTCAGACTTAGGCTTGACTTATAATTGAGCTTATAGGTGGGTTTTGATTTTCAGCTAATTGATTTTAAGTTCTTAAGGTTTTAAGTTTTGTTAGATGGATATTTGTACATGCTTAAGCTTTTAACATAAATTTATTACATTTATCATACGAACATAATCGTGAACATTTTTTAACATTCATGCTCGACTCGTTTAGTAAACGAGCTCTAAGAATTTGTTCATGTTCGGTTCACATATTATAGAAACGAACATTCACGAGCTCTTTAGGGGACGAACCACGAGATGTTCATGAATAGCTCGGTTCATTTACAGCCCTACCCACCCTTAACATCTTATCAAGCTAAGTTTATGTCGTAAGAACGAATATAGTTGTCTTACTATCTAGAAAGATTCCAACTCGTGTATGCAATAACACTTCTCCAAAAATCCCATAATAACAAGATTGCCTGAGGTATATCACTAGGTCATCTTCGTCTAGGTTGTTAAGACTGAATGCAACAAGGTAAGAGTTAATTGCCTATTCTGTTGATCCAGTGAAGTGGATAATAAGAATATAGGCAATGAACAGCATGCCCCCTCTTTCGTATCTAAGAATGCATATATTACCTTCCTACAATAGGTCCTAAGCGAAGAATTTGAAGGAGCCAATGCAGTACTGGGGTAGACAGGCAATCATATCCACTTTGCATTCCCTTATAAGCTGGCTTTAGAAAGTACAGTAGCACAGCGTGGCGTGGGAATTGAAGTATTAAATTAGTTCGTTTAGAGACTAGAGTCAAAATAAGAGAGTCCCGCCCATTCTCTTCATGCCTTAATAAAATGCAGAGGATTGGTATGTTGGTTCGGGTACCTCCCATTCCAGGTTATTCGGATTTGGGTGAGCCAAGGTTTGTAATTGTTTTTTATCTAATGCTTGATAACTCCACTTGCTACAGAGTCTTTATTGGCAAGTCGGCCCATCTCTCCGTAACTCTATTGGAGCTCTTGTGGGGAGGTAGAATCCAAGATGGTATGAAGCACCAAATTTTATTTAGGAGACAGCAAGTCCTTTCTCCATTTTCTGCGACCATATCATAGTCAAATCCAGTTAGTTAGTCAACATATCTCTTGCTGCTATTTTGCCCCCGAATCCCATGGCATGAACAAGGCTTCCACAGCTTTACCCACAGTTACGCATTACGTGTAAAACACCGAGAGAAAATGAAAGAGAAGAACTTCACTACAGTGCTAAGCCCCACAAGCCATCATGAATATCCTCTTGACTTGGCTTGAAAGAGTCTATGAACATGTATAGCGCAACATTACTTTTGCTGGTGGTGCCATATTATTGGTTACTTTTTCCGGAACTGCAATGTAACTGTTGGAGCTGAAGAGGATTTTGTACCTAAAGTCATTTCCTTAGTCCAGAACACCCTTCTCCACACACAGTTATGAAACAAAGCCAAAGACAACCTTGAGTGAAGACCAAAGCCTATCACTAAGGGTATTCAGTGCAGTGCATCCCAGGTGCTGTTTCTAGTAGCATGGTCGACGCCTTATAAACAAAATGCGGAACAATTGCCAATTGGTCCACTGTCCACACCACAAAATAACAGAAATGAAGAACTTAAAAGTGCACACCTGGCACATATTAGTATGAAACAGCTCCTCTACGGTTGAATTTTAGTATATGTGGCATTTTGCTCCTTATTTTTAGCCTGCCTCGAGTTGTCAAACGATGATTGTCTTGATATATGATTGCAATTTTAAGACCAATTGATCTTTACATTGCACTAGAATAATCTGATAAAATGGTAAAGAAAAAAAAACTTAAAAGCGGTGGATTAGATAACTTGAATAGGGTAAGTAGTAAGTAAAGCATTGCTTTTGGAAAAGCAAAAGCAACCCGTACCCAGAAGACCTGATTAGTCTTTTAGCATGAACAGAGGGATAGTTTTGTCCGAACCGCAAAGAGTTTTAAAATCGTACTGACGGTGGCGGAAGCGTACCTGCGATACTGAATGGGCATATTGGAGGCCTTCCAAATGGCAATCTTCTTAAAAGCCTCAATCGGCAGCACAAAATGTGCATTCGGAGGGTTACACCGGCCGCCGCCGTCCGCCGGAAATCCGTAGTTCGGAGCACAGAAATTCGTCGCGGTGACTATGATCGACGTCCCCGGTATGCACCATCTCAGGTCCTCCACGCACCTCACCTCGAAGCACGCGCCGCAGATCTGGCCTCTTTCAAACAGCGCCGTGCTTAGCCCCACCGTGGCCTTGCCGTACCCGCTCTTCTCCAGGTCGCCGTACCCGCAAGCGCCGCCCACCGCGTCCCTGGGGTCGGCGGCGGCGTAGTAGGTGGCGCGGGCGGGCCGCCACTCGGCCTGTTGGGACGGCGATGACGTGGAGGAATGATAGTGGGCGGTGATTCGTGATGCCAGTGTGAGTGCTATGACCAGCAAGATACTACGTGTAGCAGACATATTTGCTGAGAGCGAGAGAGAGCATCAGAGAGTTGGTAGAGACAGAGAGATGCAGATGGGGACACAGCGGACGAACACTTGCGCGGGGCAAACTTTTGTGTATTTTGCTGGCACTTTTTGTCTCTAATTTAATGACTTTTGGCTGCTTTATCTTCTCTTTTAAGCTTTATTTTTGAAATTATTATCACAATTACCCTTTTCAGGTAAAGAAACTTGAGTTAGGTGTGCACCATGGTTAATTTATTTAAAACTTAAATTTTAATATTTTATTTTTGTTATTGAAATTAAAGTTTGATATCAAAGAAAGTGAGATTGCAGTCGACGTGGAGGCACCACAAGGAATGTAGTCCGAGTCATATGTCAAATGTGCTGATGTGGGACACAGTAAGGGTGAAGTAAGGACGGAGATCAAGAACTTCTCATACAGAGCCTGAGGGTGGCAGTGCTGTGAGGGCGACGACGCACGGTGAATATACGACGTCAGTCACAATCTGATGCTTAGGTCCAGAGTCAAGGTTCTGTATGTTTCTCTCTCTAGAATTCTAGAGCTTTTAGATTCTAGTGTGAGAAAGCGTTTTTGTAATATCCCACATCGGATGTGGAATAGTATGAGAAGACCCTTATAAGACCTTGCCAAGGAACTCATAAGTACTTACTGGGCTAGCCCTTTTGAGGGAGGCATGGTCCTGTGGTGGGGCGTGGATCGGGTCGTTACAGATGGTATCAGAGCCGACTCTCGAAAAACTAGGGCTGGGCTATCCAGTCGGGTTGCCGATGGTTGGGGAAACGAAAGCAAGCCCGGGTATATATCCCACATCAAGAGGATGGTTGGGGCAACGAAGGGTGAGCCCAGTATATCCCACATTGGCTAGAGAGGAAGATTCTGGGCTATGTGTGATTGAGCCTTAGCGAGGACGCTAAGGTATAAGGAAGGGAGATTGTAATATCCCACATCGGATGTGGAATAGTATGAGATGACCCTTATAAGACTTTGCCAAGGAACTCATAAGTACCTACTTGGCTAGCCCTTTTGAGGGAGGCATTGCCCGGTGGTGAGGCGTGGATCGGGTCATTACAGTTTTTGTCAAATGAGAGAATTCTATTGAGAATGAAATCTAAAGTCTCCTATTTATATGGAAAAGTGTGTCTGTGTCATAAGCTGACACGTGTCATCCCCTGGGAGTAACTAGGGGGTCCAAAAATTTCGATTCTCCGTTGGATGTTGAATCGCATATTCACCCTGCCTACTCCTCACAGCGTCGCTCTGTCTATCTGGAAAGACTGGCTCCCACAGCGTTGGTGTAGCCAGAGAACCCCCTTCATTTAGCCACCAGTTCAAGCTCTTGCAGAGTCCCACAGGCCTGGCAGCGGTAGGGAAGACCCGACGTTCAACTGTCAGGCGAACTAGGCGCGACGCCCTCCAGAGACCCGTTCCTGCCTCGGAGTGACCCGAGGGTCATAATCCCTTGGGGTGCTGATGAAGCCCCCGATGTAGGAGCACGTAGGGCAGTCACACAGACACCCTGGCGGAAATAGTGTCCCGGAGGAGTTACCTATCCCGCGAGCCAAGGTAGGATCCCGGAGGAGCCGTCTCTCTGGCAGAAGGGGAGTCTTCGTGCCGGATCACTTACAAGTCCCTTGCAGAGATAGTGTCTTAAAGAGCGAGCCTTTCCCTGCGGGTGAGTCCTTGTGCCGGAGCACTCGGAGCGCATCAAGGTAGCATCCCGGAGGAGCCGTCTACCTAGCGGAAGGGGAGTTGAAAAGTTCCCTAGCAAGATAGTGTTTCGAAAGAGTCGCCTATCCCCGCAGGTGAGTCCTCGTGCCGGAGCACTCAGAGCCGTCAAGGTAGCATACCGGAGGAGCCGTCTACCTGGCGGAGATAGTGTTCCGGGGGAGTCGCCTATCTCCGTAAGTAAGTCCTCTTGCCGAAGCACTCGAAGGGCGTCAAGGCAGCATCCTGGAGGAGCCGTCTCCGTCTACCTGACGGCCGAGGTAGCATCCCGGAGGAGCCGTCTACCTGGCAGAAGGGGAGTCTTCGTGACGGAGCACTTAGAGCTCCCTAACAGAGATAGTGTCTTAAAGAGCGAGCCTATCCCTGCGGGTGAGTTCTTGTGCCAGAGCACTCAGAGCGCGTCAAGGTAGCATCCCGGAGGACGTCTACCTAACGAGCCGAGGTAGAATCCCGAAGAAGCCATCTACCTAGCGAAAGGGGAGTTAAAAAGCTCTCTAGCAGAGATAGTGTCTCGGAGGAGTCGCCTATCCCCTGGGTGAGTCCTCGTGCCGGAGCACTCGAAGTGCGTCAAGGTAGCATCCCGGAGGAGCCGTCTACCTGACGAAAGGGGAGTTGAAAAGCTCCTTGGAGGAGATAGTGTCCCGGAGGAGTCACATGTCCTCGCGGGATGCGGCACACTCCGAAGAGTGGGTCGAAGCATGTTCCACTACCAAGGCAAGGTGCGTATGGTATGGTGAAAGGATGGACCAACGCAAGGAACATGGTAGTGTGACAGAGAGTCAAGGGCAAGGCTGTATGAGTGGCGTTGCGCATGGGCGCAGCGGAGTATGTATGGTGATGAGGGCACGACTGTATCAACGGCGTGGCGCATGGGTGCGCCAAAGTGTGTACAGTGCTGGGGGCACGGTAGTGTGACAGAAAACTAGGGGGCACGGCTGTATCAGCGAGGCAACGCATGGGCACGACAGAGTGTGTATAGTGCCGGGGGCACAGCTGTATCAACTACGCGGAAAAGTGTGTACAGTGCCGGCGATATGGTAGTGTGACAGAAAGCCAAGGGGCACGGCTGTATCAGCGGCGCAGCACATGGGCGCAGCGAAGTGTGTATGGAGATGGGCGCCATGCCGAGTGCACGTGACGCGGAGATTACGCGTGGGCGCAGGCGACTGGCATCTCGGAGTCGACGTGCGGGCAATGGTAATCGTGGAGTCGGTGAGCGGGCAACTGGGGTCGTGGAGTCGGCGCGCGGGCGCGGGCGCGGGCGCGGGCGTCGGACGTCAAGGACGGCATAAGGCCAAGGGAGAGCATGTTTTGAATGAGAGGTGGGAGGCATGCCAATTCCCCTAAGGGGAAGGTGGCCAACCCCCAAGGGGGAAGGCGCACCAAGGAGCAAATTCAAGTCACAAGTATGTCGCTTTGACCGGCTTGTAAGCGTTAAGAAATCGATTGTTGACCATGTGATGTGTCGCGCAAAACGGGACCCCTGGTGGGCCTTTGGGTGCTACCAAAGTAGGTTGGGAACAAAGTTGTGTTATCAATAAGTATCACTAAAAATCATTTAGGGTGAAAGAGTGCACATTTAGAATGAATTTATCAGACTATTGTTAAATAATGTAATCACATTTCTAGCCTAGTTTTAGTTGTTTGAATCACCTACAAACTTAGCAATATTAGAAACATAAGTTTTAAACGAACTGTACTGTTGTCAAAGCCACCAAATTGACAGGTCCTCAAACTTTGATACGTGTCCCAATTTTATACTCAAACATAATTAATACTTGCATATATTTCTTTTTTGACCCCTACATTATCACGGTTGTCCACCAACACTATCACCTTCATCCCACACCACCATTGTAGATGGAGGTGACCATTTAAATCGTTCAAACAGAACCAACCAATGAAACTAATCCGACCAATCCGATCTCGAACCAATATAATATTTTTTTTCAAAACTGAATGTTCGATTTGGTTTTTGTTGTTTTAATTGTTCCCAATCAAATGGTATCCTAAATGTATATAATTAAAAATATTTAAATTTCATTCAATCCTAGTTACTATCGAGTTTTTACCCTACTTAATATTTAACAACCAACATATAAAAGTAAACTACACCCTAGCTTCAATAGGTAGGCTTAAAAAAACTTTGCAATCATTAAAGGTCAAATAGTGAACAGATAGGCTGAAACAAGTCCAAAAATGACTACAAGCTCAAAATAGTCGATCCGTACAAACCATTGAAACCAAACGGTTTAAGTGCTCAATTATGGTTTGATTATTTTTTCCCCTAAAACTAATGGTGGTTGGTTCGTTTTCATATTCAGCCTCAAAACTAAACTAACCAAACTGCTCACCCCTAACCATAGCCCACCACTGCTGTCCACAACCACCGTACCACACATTACCACCGCAATCCACAACCTTCACCACAAACCCATCATGACTACCACCTCGCAACCCACCTCCAACAGCCACCACCACCTCATCATCCTACACGCAAGAGCACATACACTGGCACAAGCACACACATGCACAAACACTCCCCCCAATAAATCGCAACAACAACCAAAAATTGCCACCTCCACGTCGTCGCAACCTAGATCCCACAACACGCTGTTGCCAGTCACTATCGATGCGACTTAGATTTGCAGCCACCACATCTCTAACTTTTAGTGGCGACAAAAGTGGAAGGAGCGACTGCAAATGAGGGGTGGTGGTGTTGTTGAAATTGAGAAATGCAATCACAGAGACTAAGGCCACGTTTGACGCGGTTTTTTTTTTCCTCTTTTTTTTTCAGTTTTGAAAATTGGAAAAAAAAAGTGCGTTTGGTAACCATTTTTTTTCCTTCTCCAATTTAAAAAATCAGTTTTTAAACTGAAGAGTAAAAAAAAAACTCCAAAAACTGGTTTTTTTTTTTTCACTTTTGATTTTTTTTTTTTTGAGACCACCACCACCACCCTCCCACCGCCGGCAGCCACCTCAGGCGACCATCGCCGGCCGCCGACAGCCACCTCCGGCGTCTGGCGACCACCGACGGCGACTGCTGGCAGCCACCTCCTGCCGTCGGGGACCACCACCTGCAGCCACCTCCGGCTGCCGGCGACCACCACCGCGCGACTGTCGACAGCCACCGCCGGCAGCCACCTCTGGCCGCCGGTGACTGCCGGCAGCCACTCCAGCAGCCGGCGACCACCGTCGGTGACTGCCGGCCGCCGAGGACCATCGCCGGTGATTGCCGGCAGCCACCAGCCACCGCCGGCCACCACCACTGTCGACCACCGCTACGTCCCACCACCGCCACGGCAAACCACCCAAAAAAAAAGTCAAAATAAAAAGGGTTACCAAAAAAAAAAAAAAAACTAAAAAAAATAAGGGTTATCAAAAACCCACTTGTTTTTGTAAAAAAAAATAAAATTAAGTTACTCTTTAAAAACTGAAAACCAAAAAAATTTTTTTTGTCAAATCAACCCTAAAATTAAGAGTATGTAAATTCCTCCTCAAAAGATGACATAAGAATGGCACAGAATACTTTTATAGGTCATTTGACTACCTTTGACAGCACAATGACTCGTTGCCAGAATTTTTCCTATTTGAAGATATTGCAAGACGTTTGTTGTTTTTTTCTCTTGAGATGAGAAGTAAAGTTCACAAGGCTAATCCCGAGGCACTGATTCAGTCGGAATAGTCAATATTTGTAGGTTGGGAGACATTCCGAAGTGCATTGTCGCCCATTTTTCGTTGAAAGGTTGTGAAAAGCTAAAAGAGAGATCCATCTGTGAAGCGAACACCAGCATTATATTCCAAGGCGTCCACCAATAAAGCTAACAACTGTGGGTGGCTGAAGCTTTGAGAATGGTTTGGTGACAAAGGGCTATGTATACGTAAGCACCTCTATGTTGTAGATAGTTGTCTAATTACAGACGAATGTGCATCCAGCCCTACCCTGCAATCGTATTTGCTTTCTAAATTGGGGGTTAGGGACAGTGAGTTGTATTAAGAACATTCAGTAGACAGAGTGCTTTGTTTCAAAGTCAAGCAAGCTCAAAGGTACCATGTTCTTGAAGCCTTGGACTACTTGAAAGATACTGCACATAAGGTGACCCACTTGACAAGGTTTTGCCATGATCTTAAAAGATGGAACTCATTTTTTAGTGTAAATTTGTCGCTAAAGTTGAACTACGATTCAACTTTGTACATAAAAACGACCAACTAAATGCAAGAAACATTAACCGGAAGGAGTTAGAGAATTGACAGAGGTGTTGAGGGATGTCTCCAAAGTTGTTGGTTTCAATCTCCATAACAACAGATCATAAATTACAATTCTATTCATAGCAAAAAAAAAAGTGCAAGATATGATAATAATAACAAAGTTGATCTCAAGCTTCCTGTAACGCTAAAAAATTGTTCAAGCTTCGGCCTTGACTTTTTTCAAGTGGCAGTAACACATCTAATTACATATATATATATATATATATATGGAGCTGATCCGTTGATAGCGCTAACAAAATAGAAAATTTTGTTAGCGCGATCTGGCCTTTCAGGAAGGACGGTCCAGATCTCTTTTTTTAACAAAAGGTATCAGTCGTCCGCTACATAGTGTAGCGGACGGGATGTTTTACGAAATTGCTCCCCTCCTCCGTCCGCTACTCTATATGTACGGCGGACAACTTTTTTGTCCTGACAGTTGCCAGTCAAAAAGTCGTCCGCTATACTGTGCGGTCCAGATTTTTTTTTTACGTCTTTTTTAAGTTCGTCCGCTACATAATGTAGCGGACGAATTTTTGACAAAAATACCCTCCAGCTCCATCCGTTACATTATGTAGCGGACGAGTAGCCAGACAATACTTTTTTTTTCTCTTTCTCTGTCCTTTCTCTGTCCTTTCTCTCATTATCCTTCTGACATCTCTCTCTCCTTTCTCATTTCTCTCATCAATTTATGACACTTTCTCCCTCCTTCCTCTTTCTCTCCCTTTCCTCTCTCTCTCATTTCTCTCATCAATTTATGACATTTTCTCTCTCCTATCTCTTTCTCTCTCTCTCATTTCTCTCGTCAATTAATTATGACACTTTCTCTCTCCTATCTCTTTCTTTCTCTCTTTTCTCTAACCATGATTTCTTTTATGGGTTCTATTGATACTCAGTAATACCGACCGGTATGTGTGTAAGAAAAGAGAAGATAGCCTTGGCTATACACAAGGGATGCTCTTGGTATAGCAAGTGTTGTTGCTGCAATGCTTGGCTTATCAATACTCTTGTTGTGGGGCATACTTGATTGGGATGATTGCTTAATTGAAAAATCTGCATGGGATACTTTGGCTTGGTTTGCAGTCTTAGTGGGAATGGGAGGCCAATTGACAAATCTTGGAATTATTTCATGTTTTGGAATGCCATTTCCTGTTATTTCCTGCTATGTTGGGTTTGTTTGGAATGGCAGGCTAATCACATACTATGTTATGTTGGGTTTGTATTGGATTGAACTTCAGACTGCAGTATCTGAACATGTACCTGTCAAATCGTAGAACAAATTCAAGCCAATACAGCAGACACCACAAATATCCTCATGATCTCTGTGACTTTATCCCTTTCCATGGCCACCATTTTCACTTCTTCATACTCCCTATCTTCATGGGTTCACAGCAAGAGTCATTGCACGACGCCTCCTCATCTCCACAAGCACTCATTTGGCCCAAAAACCTGACCCTTACAGTGTCTCTCCTCTAAACCTAACTCCCAAAGATTCGGTCTGTCAAAGCAGAGAAAGAAACTGTACCCTCCACTTCTTCTTCATTTTCTGTTGCTGTGGTTAAGGAAGAACAGGAAAATGAGGACAGTGAGAGAAAAGAGAGAGAGGGGGAATAAAGAGAAAGGACAGTAAAAGAAACGAGAGAGAGAGAGAGAGATGTCAGAAGGATAATGAGAGAAATGAGAGAGAAAGAGAAAAAAAAGTAATGTCTGACTACTCGTCCGCTACATAATGTAGCGAATGGAGCTAGGAGGGTATTTTTATCAAAAATTCCTCCGCTACATTATGTAGCGAAAGGACTTAAAAAACGTAAAAAAAAAAAAAAAGATCTGGACCGTATAGTGTAGCGGACGACTTTTTGACTGGCAATTGTCAGGACAAAAAAATTGTCCGCCGTACAGAGTAGCGGACGGAGGAGGGGGGGCCATTTCGTAAAAAATCCCGTCCACTACACTATGTAGCGGATGACTGACACCTTTTGCAAAAAAGATCTGGGACGTCCTTCCTGAAAGGATGACGGGCAGATCGCGCTAGCAAAATCTCCTATTTTGCTAGCACTATCAACGGAGCTCCTATATATATATATATATATATATATATATATATATATATATATATATATATATATATATATATATGAAAGTCGAAGTTGAGATAATGTAACATTCTCTTTTCTACTTGGCATGCCTCTTTTTATGCCAGTTGACATTGAACCAATTAAATAAGTTTTACTTTTTTTCTTTCTTTCATTCACGTCAGCATGTTCCATTTAAAAATAAATATCTCTATCTCTCTCAATTTAAAATTTATATCCCATTCTAATCTATATTTTATTTAAATATTAAAACTTTCTCATAGTTTACACAAATCTAATATGTTTTCACAATCTAACAAAATTAATCTCCCTCCTTTACTTTATTATAAGTCATATAAAATGTATATGTATCTATATATATATAATTATCTCTTATATTGTATTTTCTCTTATGTCGTAAGATTTTTTGTACTGTTTTATGTGAGTTTTTATTATTAATAAAAATCTCAACACATGGATTATTAATATTGTTACTAAAAATGGTAGAAAACTCATAAAAAGGTAAAAATAGCATTATTTGATATTATTATTCGACATATAAATATAAGTTTTTAATTAGTCATTGTTGGTCATGTGTGCAAAACACGAGTTTAATACTAGTATTGCTAATAGCTTTTCTGTTAATAGTAGTAAGATGTTACAAAAGTATGATCTGAGGCCCAAATGTGTAAGTGAGCACTACCTAGGGGTGTCGCCCAAGATAACTCACCGTAACATGAGTTCAACCCATCCTAACTTATTTTGTAATTTAATTGAGTTGGATAAAATATCATATTTTTTTATTAAATTGGATGGATTAAACTCATAAAAATCAAACCCAAATTGCAGCCGTACATCGGTACATGGCAGAGGAGATTTATCATAAGACATTGGGTTTGGCTTCGTTTCCAGAACAGAACCCCTGCCTACACTGGCAGGGCTAAAAAGCCTCTAAGCTATCGGTTCTATATAGGCCCCCAAGTACAACCAGTTCATATGGCCCTAACTCACATCTTTTTCCTTAAAAGTCACCAATTTAGCAATTTCGTCACTAAAAAGGTGTATATTGGGTAATCTGTAAATTGTGTCAAAAAATTTCATGTATAGAAAACCTTTTAAAACCTCTTTCCATAGACAAAAGACCGTTTGCCGATTGGAATTTGCTATTTTTAGTTAAATTTGAATTCTTTTAATCTATTTTTGTCACTAAAATTGAAATTGCGTTATTAACGTGTCATCCCATTTTTGTCAGGTTCTTAAAGGGCCTGACCTAAAAGAACATGTTATCGTAAAGTGTGTATATATATATATATATATATATATATATATATATATATATATATAGGGTTAAATGTATATTGATTGTGGGGGAAAAGGACACCGATCATGTTTTCCAAAAATATTTACTTATTCTTAAAATCAGAATTATTTTTTCTCCTCGCACTACTATATTACTAGTTTTCAGGGCATCCACCCCGTGAAAATGCAAATGTCACACTAGAAGTGTATGCAGATTACTTAACATGTCTGAGTAAATAGAAGATATAGATTCTATCAGTTGTCTATTGTAGACTTCATATATGGCTTTCATAAAATTCTTATAAAATTGGGTAATCAAATATCCATTTATTTTTGTAAAATAATAATAATAAAATAAATTGATTTTGATTTTTATTTTTTTGAAAATAAAAAACCAAAACTGAAAGTGCTACCAAATGCTACCTAAGTTATGATTTTGTTGTTTTAACACTCTTTTTAGTCTTTCTAAAAAAAAAAACTCTTTTCGGTCCAATTCCATGAAACTATCCTGTGCAGTTGACTCAATTCCCATTCACGTCTCTGGTTAAGAAAATAATTCCAAGCATGAGCTCAATCAACCAATATGGCCCATAGCCCACCATTGAATTTTGTTAAGAACTCTCTAGATCACTGTCTAAGCATACTAAAATCCCGCTAGACCGCTGTTAAAATCGTCGAAATCTTGCCGGAGCATAGTCGGATATCACTGAGTTTCAGCTGTCGATGACCAGGAATTCGCCGGAATTCACTCACCGGTGAGTTGAAGTTTTTTAAGCAATTTACTCACACCAAGCTAAAATTTCTAAGCTTTAAAGAATCATACCCAAACAACAAATTTGCAATTCATTGTTTCGCCACGGGTAGGATTCTTTCTGGATTCGTTCATTACGAGTTCTTAACTTATTACTAGTCTTACGTCCAAAAGACATAAGAAAAATGACAAATGACTCCCCACACCTATTTTGATTTTGTCGGTTGATCCCCTCAAGTATTAAATTCGACAATTGACACATTCCATCTATCAATGATTAAATCCGACTAAATCTTGACATGAAACTCCAAAAATACTCCTAACACTCGATAAAATGCCAAAGTGCGTCTATGTAAAAGAAAAGGAACCTAGAAAACCTAATTGATCCAAGCCCCTCTTTTTCCCCGCTGCCACCAATAACCATCCCTCCCTCCCTTTCCCCTTGCCACCGCCATTGTCCACTCCCTTCCCCCTTGCCACTCTATCTTTGCCATCTTAAAAAGCCTAGAAGCTATTACGGATGCCCCCCTCCCTTCCCTTGCGCCACCCCATCACCGCCATTGTCCCCTTGCTTCCCCTTGCCACCTCGCTATCGTTATCTGAAAATCCTAGAAGCCATCACCAATGTGTCCCCTTCCACCCCGGCTTGTCGATGCCCCCCTTTACACCTCCCCTGCTGACCTGGGTAGTTTTTGTTTGAGTTAAGATCTGGTTCGGTTTGATTGGTTGTGGCAACGGTTTGCAGTGGTGGGTTTAATGATGGTATTGAAGGGTTTGATGGTTGATATTGTGGTGGCAATTCGAGTATAGTGGTGGTGGTGCTTGAGTTAGGAGTAGTTAGCTTGGTGATGAAGAATTGAGGAAGAGAAAGATAGGTAATGGAAATGATGAGACGAAGATAGGATTATTTGTGTCTTTTTTTACAGGCCAACTCATCAATTATATTAAAAAATGATCATCGGTGCTCAATCGTACCAAATTGATAAATAAAGAAATCAATTGTTAAAATTAATAGTCGAAAAGGTTGCCTTACAAATTTGAAATATACGAGAGAGATCGTTTGTCATTTTCTCAAATACATGCGATCAAATTCTTACGCTAGAAGAATATTAAGGAAATAAGAGGCTAACAAATGCGGAATACCACAATAGTTTACCCATATATATCTTCATCCTCATCCAACCAAAAGATCTTCAACCTCACATTTCAAGATAGTTTGTGCAAGTGCTTCTGTATGACTTCCTGTGTTTTGCTTTAATTGACTAGCACGTTCTAGTGCTGCGACACCTGGCTGTACCAAAAACCCCCTCCAAAAGACAAACCTACTATTAATAACGAAATTATTACATGCTGAAACCTCCAAAAATAAGATGGCCACAAGATTTGAATTCGATTATGGTATATTTACCCCCACCTAATTTGACTGCCTAAAAGATTTATTTAGACTTAAATATAGTTAATGAAAGGGACGGTAACAAACTGTGTTGAAACATTTTATGAGGAAAAAAAAAGGACATTACCCATAAAACAAGGTAGATTAAAAGATATTTTAACCAAATAAAGTCGATGTTCATAATATGTGACAGGCTCACTAGGCTGCGGTGTAGCATTTTGTTGTTTTGTATCAAATTTCACATCACTGATTTAGCTTTTCAGAAAAAGAGAGAGAAAAAAAAAATGGGCAAACAAGCTACACCACCATAGAGGGACCCAATTCTCAATATATGTGGAGATGCATATATAGCAGATGAGTGACCAGTCACTGTAAGACCAGAGCCAGTAGGGAACTAATGTCCACCAAAAGCACCAAGCTTTCCCAATCACATGATCCCTTCAACCCCAACCTGGTTAGGCCACCTAAAGTAATTGATAATTGCCGTGCTTAATCAGTTTGGCTTCATTTAACTCATAAGAATCTTGCCTATGCCTCCATTTTAATCTGGCTTGAGCAATTGGCCAAACCCACATTATGGAATGGCAACACATGTCTGCATTCCCATCATGTGTTACACATGGCTTGTGGGCTAAACAAACCACGATAGAACCAACACCAGTAAGGAAGGTACTCCCCTTTATGTCCCATTTCATCTTACTTCCAAATTTAGCAGCTTTGTTGGTCATCATTCTCCTTTGATTAAGATTTTTTTGATAGGCCAAATCGAGCATTCATATGAACAGAAGTAGAGGCCAAGTTAAGTTTCGCAGAGCCAGTGACTCACATGACATTGGACTTGTCAGAGGTTTATTGGGTTTATGACAAATTTTTTTTTCCTACCAAAGTTTGTAGAGAAGAACACCGGGTTTGGTACGAAAGAGCACTTGATTTGGTTGCCTTATCGGCAATCCTTTCGGCTAATGACATTCTCTCCACTGCAGATTTGTGCTTAAGACGCCATCACAAACATTTATGGAGGTGTTTGAGTAACCAAATATATAAGTATCAATAAGACAATCCTAAATCTTTGTGAAAACTAGTAAACCGATAATATTGCTTCAACTTTGAACTAACACATGCAAAATTGCTTCCGATGGTACTATTAATGAAACTTTTTACTTTGTCTCTTTTCATGGTGTTGTCTCCATATTGTTTTGACCCCTCAACCAATATGTGTGTGTGTGTGTGTTTTTTTTGTTGAGTGCTCTAATGGATTGACTCAGACCGACTTCTACTCAAAGCTGAGGGTTGTGGTTAGCTTGAGTTGCTTTGTTGTTGCTAATTTGTATGCGAGAAAAAAGTAAATGATACTTTTAAGTCTTTAATGACAAAATGGAGTAATCTAGTTCTTAAGTAAACGAGAGTACCAGTTATTGGTCTTTATTACAATGACCTGAACTCTAGACACATAAACGAAACGAAGATAACATACTTTGCTCTTAAAGAGCCTAACATAAAGAGTATTTCATCGTAGAATATGGAGTAAAAGAATCAAAATTAACATGTATATAGTTTTCTAGAAAATATTTACCTAGTAGTAAAATTAAATTTTGTTTTTTTCTCCTCGTCCTTTTATTACTAATTTGCCAGAGCATCCATCCCACGAAAATGCAAATCTCACACTAGAGGTATCTTCGGAATAAGTTCATTTCTCAGTGAATAAAAGATATAGGTTCTATTATTTATGATATGTTGGTCTTGATAAAATACTTTTTCAACGGCAAAATTGGGGTTGAATTTGAAATTGAGAACTAAAAATTATAATTCTGTTGTTCGACAATCTTTTTGGTTTGAAAAAGTTCCATGAAATTTATGGGGCTAATTACACCGATGTCCCTGAGGTTTGGGAGTAATTACAGGTAAGGACAATAGTTTGAACAAATTACACTTGTGTCCATTGACCAAACGGAACCCTAAAAATTCTAACGGTTTTAACAAAATGACTTTATTACCCTCATGTTAGAAAGTTATTTTTTTAAATGCCATTGTCTCTTTTTAGAAAAGAAAATTAGAAAAGAAAAACCTTTTTTTTATAAAAAAAATGTGCCACTCTTTCTCTTCCACCACCCTTTCCCCGCCCACTTCGTATTGCCATTTTTAAAGGGCAATACTTCGATCAAGAAAAACCCTCCGTCAAACCACGCCGCCATCGATCAGCCCTCTTCCTCTTTCAATCCCGTCGCAACCCCCTCCCTCGCCCAACCTCGTAGCAGCGCCACAGCCCGTCCCCATCACCCACAGCTGCCAATCTCTCGCAACCACCACCGACCGCCTCTGCAATCACCGGAGTAAATCCCTACCGCCCCTTATCTCTATGTCATAATACTCCTCATAACCGTGTAGATCGAACAGCTGTGGAGGGTTTCGTTGTTGGTTGAAAAGGCGCCGTGGTGTTGGGATAGTACACTGCGAGGTGGGGGATGAAGGGGCGGCGACTGCGGAGTGTATGTGAGATTTTGTATGTGTGTGTGTGTGTGTGAAACCAGACGGTGGGTGGAATTGATATGGTAAGGAGGTGAAATGGGGTTTAGAGAGAGAAAGGGCTGTCGAAGGGCTGCCGACGGTGTCTCAACGGCGTGGGTTTGCCAAGGGGCTTGCCGGCCGATTATCGGCTATGTGGGTTTGCCAAGGGGCTTGCCGGTGTGGTGGGTTGGGGCGAGTTAGCCGGATGGTGGGCCGAGAGAGGCTGCCGGCGGCGTGGGGTGAGGGAGGAGGCTTGGGCTGCTGGCGGCGTGAGGTGAGGGAGTGGGCGGCGAGATCAGATCTGGAGTATTGCCATTTTTAAAAAATTAAGGTTTAATTTAAAAATTATAAAAATTATTTAGGATATACTGTACAAGGGCAGTATTGCCATTTTTAAAATATGTAATGATGAACAGTATAATTTTTGGATGGAACCCTAACGGATGGATATGGTAATACATTTGAAACACTTTTGGTCACGGAATGTTACATTTTGAAACTTTGTGTCATTGACTGTAATTACCCCTAACCTCAGGGACATAGGTGTAATTAGTCCAAATTTATTCCAGATAATTAACTCAATTCCATTTCATAGGTATCCAGCTAAAAAATTACAATTCCAAGTATGAACCTAGTCAACCAATAGAGCCCCATAAGCCGTCATGGAATTTTACTAAAAGCTCGTCGGACCGCTGTCTGACTGCCCTAGTATCTCAACAAACCACTTCTAGACTCGCTGAAATCTCGCCGCACCACAAGTAGATGTCGCCGAGTTTGAAGTCTCAGTGATTGAGAACTCACCAGGACCAACCGACGACGAGTGACTTGAAGTTTTTTCAAACAATTTACTCACACCAAAGCTCAATTGCTCACGCCAGAGAATATGTTGTATGAAGTTCATTTGTATACTTGTAATAATTATATCCAAACAACAAAATTATGGAATAATTGTTTTGAATATGGGTAGGAAATTTCTTTTAGACTCGTTCATTTCAATGAACCTATAAAATCCTTCAAATTGTAACTGATATGGGTAAGAATATACACATGTGGGAGAGAAACACGAGTCGCCACAAGAGAGGTCTGAAACTGTCCCATGACTCTTGGAGAGGTGGGAAGTGACATTTACCCGCTCTCCCATTATGGGTAATAACTACCCATCGATTTTGTTAACTCTCCATAAAAGCTACTAACTCTCCATTTAAGAAACATAACAAACCTTTTAATACTTTCTTATAAAATGGAAGTGAAAAGTAGGAATATGGTAAATTCGGACTATCGATAATATTCTCAGTTATTCTCTCAAAATGGCTTACTGAGACTTCCGCCGAAATACATATCGCGTGCGTCCGAAAGTACGTAATGGTCAAAATCTTACACGAGAACATTCTTAAGGAAATAGAGGCTAAAAAATGCCACAATAACTTGCCTATATCATCATCCAACCGAGAGATCTTCATCCTCAAATTTTCAATATAGGTTTGCGCCCAGTGCTTCTTTAAGATCTCCTGCATCTTGCCTTTAATGAGTAGCACGTTCAAGTGTTGTGACACCTGGATGCTGACTTGCCTTTTTACCAGAAACCCCCTCCCCTCCCCAACACAAAACTTGTGGCCATCCCATTTTTGGAGGTTTCAACGCCCATAAATAATTTTATTATTTATTAATAGTATTAGTAGTTGGGAGCTCACAAGCCACATAACATGTGGTCCAGAAGCATCCATATCCAGCTCCCCTCCTCTCTCTCTCTCTCTCTCTCTCTACCTTTCACTTTCTTTTATCAGAAAAAATGGTGGTAAAATTACACGTGGCGAGGTGGATGAAGGGGGCAGGGTCAGTGGAGGTGACGTGGCGAAAAGTGCAATACGGAAAGCCCCCCACCTGAGAGACTTGGCTCATCTCATCCTAATCCTCATCCCTTCTTTTCAATCCACAAGTCTCTCTCTCTCTCTCCTCTTCTTATATTTTAGCGGTTACAGATATTTTAACTTTTTTCCCATCACAAAAATTAATTTGACTAGAGAAATATATGGGCACAAAGTGTGAGAAATATATTTTGCTTCGTCTTTTATTGAGGCTATGCCACGTACTTGGTCAAATGTGGTTTCCTTACTCGCCTATCCACACCAACACTACACAATCCTATAAAATCCTTTCCTTTTGTTTGGAAAATTGATTGATTCCACGCTTTAGCCAACACCTCCTATTTGGCCTCCCTTACTTTTTGCGATGGTAGTGTAAATAAAGATTTTATAATATTTTATAACAAGTTTTTTCAAAAAAGTGCATAAATTATTTTAAGAAAATGTACTTCCAGATACACCATTTATAATGACAAACATTCTAGAAATAGAGAAGCAATTTCTTTTTGTTATCCATGTACTGCTTTAAAAAAAAATTAGAGTATAAGAATGAGTTAGGTGCTTACAAAATTTTAATGCTGCTCGCACTATGTCATAAAATTGGTTGAGCTAGTACAATTTTAACACATTTATCTAAAGGAAAATAAAAATGAGTTAGCTCACTTAATATTCTTGTAAAAGAGATCTTAAAAATGACTTTTTTTGTTTAAATACAATACAATTACGTACAAGACGAAAAAATTATTCAAATTAATACGGTCTCAGTTTATATGTCATAAGTCAATAAAATAACAAGACAATAAATACAAGTTTATCGTTCACAAAACTTAAGTAAAGTACTACAAAGGTTAAAATAACTTCTCGTTTTTTTTTTCACGGCTAAAAATAACTCTTTAGTCCAAATTTACGGAGTAAAAAACTCCCCACGCGCTCTGCCTGTAAAGCACCTGCGAGTAGGCCTGGAGGTCGCTGCGACATTTTCACTACTTTTTAGCAGCAAATTAAACACGATGGGAAACAAAAGAAAAAAGAAGAGGTGTCACACGAGAACGACACGCGTCCTGGCCCTCCTTTCAATGTCAGCCACAAGATTCCACCCATCTCTCGATACTTCTATCACATACTACACCACTGCCCAAAAAAAATAAAAATTAAAAAAGAAAAATACACACAGACATGAAAATCTGACGTGGCACCCTTGCCTTTTTGCTTTTCTCTCCCTGTGTACAACGAAGCATATTCAATTCTTAAACCAGGTCCCTTTCCCTTTCCCTTTCCTTGTTCTTCTTCTTTAGCTCTCACCTCTCAGAGTCTCAACTCAAGGCTGTGCCCTTTAATACCCTCTGATTTTGGCACTCTACTTTCTCCCCCTGCTTTTGTCTTCCTTTTTCTGGAATATATCAACCGCCTCCGTGTCTGCTCTGTAGCAATCATCTCCGGAAGAGCAGAACTCTTCTTGATTTTCTCTTCTTTTTTCCTACTGAGATCAGGTTTTCTTGTCTGGATCGTTTCTTTTTGAGGGGTCTTTGGGTATTTGGAGGTGGGATTTGAGTGGGAATAGTGATGGATGAGCTTGGTTTTCTTGGAAAGTTGTGTTTGGATCGAAGGATTGGTTTGTAACTGCAGAGAACAGTTGGGGGTTGAGCTGAGAAAGAGGGAGCTCTGATTTTGGGGATAGAGCTGTGTCTGTTGCGTCTGGGGAAGGTTTACTGGAGGCGCTTGTTTTGCGCAGAAAGCTTATCGAAATTGTTTGGAGGGTTCAAAGCATTTTGGTTGCGCAAGTATGGCTTTACAGGTACGAAATTACTCCTTTCCCTCATGCTACAAGGAAATCAAAGTTTCAATTTATACTTGGAATGTGCTTTTATTATATGGTCATGGTTATGTTGTACTTGTGTACCCCCCCCCCCCCCCACCCCACACACACACAAACACTCACAAAAAACCCCCGACGGCCTCCTCCTCCTCCTTTCTTCCCCCTCTCACAACCCAGCCCAGCACTTCAGAAACTATGTAAAACTTGTCATCGGTAAAGAAACAATTTAGATGGGAACCTGATGGTTAAGGTTGGTGGTTGCTCCGTCGTGAGCACCGGGGTTGGGTGGAGGTAATTAGATAGATTTTGGGGTAAGGTTAGGTACATCTAAAGTAGATCTAAGGAGTATCGTGTTTAATTTATGTTTACTCACAGGCCACATAGGAGAAACCTGATGTTTGAGCACTTGATGCTTCTTGGAATGGTAAAAGCCTTCACTTCGAGATTATAAGAATGGTGCGTGGAGATCGATAGGCCAACTTTGTTCTAGTGATGCATCACTCGTATTCTAGGAGGATAAATCTTGGTGCAATGGTATGCCATCGTGATGCACAGAGGCATTTGCTACGAGGGTAAGGGGCAAGCCTGCATACGCAGAACTCTTCCAACTGGGTTGGCAGAAGCCTTATGTACTCGGCTAGCTCTTTATTACTAGTAAACTCGTATTCCTGTAAGCAGATCTGAAAGGGTCAATTAAGCCTCCCATGAGGTCTTTTATTTTCTTATCCTTAAGGTTGGGTACATATGAGCTGGTAGAGCGGTACAGTAATTCTAGATTTTACACTGATTTCTGTTTGTTTATATTCTCAAATTAGTAGCCTTAATTAATTCTTCCAATTGAGGTAGGAGGCTTTGTCCACTTATAAAACGATGTTGAATGAATTTTTCTTGATAAATTTTGCTTTCCTTTTGATATAGGAGCAAGCAAGGGGTTCTTCATCGAACACAATTTTGCCTAAAGGCAACCAAATCTTACTGGATGTTGACCCACAATCTACTGAGAGTGTCCAATTAAATGATCAATATGCTTGTGGGGATGACTACGCTCCAAAGGTTTGTGGACATTCTATGCTCAGCATTTGGAGGATCCATGATCCTTTTTTAATTAACTTTCTCATATATTAACCATATTGTCTGTTCTCTGTCTCAATAGGTGAGAAAACCTTACACAATTACAAAACAACGGGAAAGGTGGACGGAAGAAGAGCACAAGAAGTTTTTAGAAGCTCTAAAACTCTATGGTCGAGCGTGGCGGCGTATAGAAGGTGAGAAAGTTAACATCTGGTACTTCTTAGAAAGGCCTCATTGAGTGCAATAGATACTAAATATAACTCGTTTTTACAGAACATGTGGGCACCAAAACTGCAGTTCAGATTAGAAGTCATGCTCAGAAATATTTTTCTAAGGTTTACTGCTCTTACCTCCGTATCCATTCTCTACCATTATATCTTTACACCATTGTATTATGTAAGTTCAAATTTTTGTGATCCTTGACATGCAAATGCACTTACGGCCTTGTCCGTTTCATTATGTTGTTCCTCTTCTGATTTTAAGATGTTCTCTGTAAAACCAGGTCGTTCGTGAATCAAGTGGCAGTGACGTGAACATAGAGAAACCAATTGAGATACCTCCTCCTCGTCCGAAAAGAAAACCTATGCACCCATATCCTCGTAAGCTGGTGACTCCAATTCAAACTGGACTTCGGCTTCCTCGGCGTGAAATGAGGTCTCTGTCTCCCAATTTATCACTTTCAGAACATGAAAACCAGTCTCCTACTTCGGTGTTGTCTGCAATTGGTTCAGACACCCTAGGTACAACAGATATGGATTCACCAGATGGTAGTCCATCACCAGTTTCATCTGCTGCCGAAGACAAACCACACAGCATCTTACTATCTGAATCTTGTCCATCACCTGAAGATAATGGATCTTCCTCACCCGTCCAAGATGCTACTTTGACATTGGAAAATCAAGTTCATGTGGTAAGCAATCCGTCAACACTACGCTGCTTATACGTTTTGTATTTTCACAATGTTGTTGATATCTTGGCTATTCACTCATACTGTTAGTGTAAATGTCCAGAAACTGGAGTTGTTTCCCCAAGACGGTGCTTCTGCCAAAGAAAGTTTAGGCGACGCAGCATCCACACAGAGTCTGAAGCTCTTTGGCAAAACGGTGTTGGTTACAGATTCCCATCGACCATTGTCTCTGGGGTCTTGCAGATCACTGCCTTTGGACACGAGTGATGAGAGACCTGTGCAAACGCTGCCCTGGAATTTCATGCCTGTGAAAATTTCATCAGGAGATGCTGAATGCCAGTGGAGTGCTTCACCCTGTGGAGCTCCTCTTTGTTACATGCAGTTTGCAAATGAAAATTTGGGTGCAGAAAAAGCTGGTTCTGCTGCTCCTGTGCCATGGTGGACTCTTTATGGAGGTGTATCATATCCTATCTTACAATTGCACAACCCACTTCTCCTTAGAACATATCTGTCTTCTGATGGTGAGGAAACCCAGGATAAAGAGCTTCAAAAGGAAGGATCCTGGACTGGTTCAAACACCGGATCATTAAGTGCAGGGTGTCATGATGATGATAAAACCTCAGATGTTGAGACTCAGAGCCGCCAGTATTTCTTTAACGACGAGGAGAAAGAACATAGGCCGACATTTACGTTCAAACCAAGTGAGGGAACAATCTTTCCGGAGCAAAAAGCTAACATTCCCAAGTGTATGAAGGGGTTTGTGCCATACAAGAGATGTTTAGCAGAGAGGGATACCGATTCACTTACAATTACTGGTGAAGAGAGAGAAGAGCAGAGAATTCGCCTTTGCTTGTAGCGTGTAGTGTGTTCCACGGTTGAACACCCCCGGTGCAGTTTCATTTGTTAGCGGAAGATTTTTAGCAGTTTGAAGATATCGTTCAGGTACAGAGTAATCTGAAACTGTAGCGCTGCAGCTGCTAGGCGACTGCAAGGACATAGCTAGAGCCATGATCCCTGCAGCTTTTCCATAATCTAGTACCCTTTTTTGTCTTCAAGTGTTAAGATTAGCTGGAACAACTTCCTCTCTAACTTTTGAATATTCGCTTTAGTTTTGCCTGGGGATGGCTGTTCTTTCCCTTTGTGATTATTCTTTTTGCACTGTGAATTCCCGTGGCTTTCAGAACTTCGTATCTTGGTCCCGTTGTCAGCAAGAGCTGTAGTTGTTCATCCACTGTACTTGGAAAGGCATATACTAGAAAGCTGCATTTAGTCAGCTTACATCAAAATAATGTTGGTGCATCTGCTATAATTTTATCACTCCTTGCTACGCTTACTGTGGCCTTCGCAGAAAAGATTGCATGTTTTTTTTAATGGTACAGCATTTGCTGGGAAGGACTGCGCTCTCACAAAAAAATCAGCATATATGGCCTTCATTCCTTTGGAGAGATGGCTGATCCCCATGGAGAACCTTTATTAGGTTCTCAGGAGAAGAGCGTTATGAGGTTCTCAACTTTGACATGCCCTGCCATCTCCGAAAGAGTTCATCACTCATTGTACAAGAGAGTGGCACTTAACCGGTTCATTTGGTTCCAGTTATACTATCCGCCTTCTGTTTTAGTGCTGTCGGAATAAACTTCAAGTCATTTTGCTGTATAAGAGAGGATCTACTGGTGATGTAGCAGGGGACATGCCTGGAGGGTGTACGGATAAGAAGAGAATGAACTCCCGTCACTGAAATCTCCATCAATTGACAGCACATTGAAATTCTTCCATGTTCTGGAATCTGGTGCGCTTTGTCATCACTTTCATTGAAAGAATTCGTCGTGTTGCATACTTGGTTTCGCTGAATCTGTCAAGCTGGAAGTTGAACCAATCGAAAGCCAACGCAAACGCTAAAGCCTCTTCATCTCATTTCCGTTCTCTCTTGTTCCAACTTCCTTTCCCATTCTCATTCCTTTATCTTTCACCGCCCCCCATCATATGGGAATGGATAGTCCAACTTCTATTGTGCACTAGACTGTTCTAAATTGTCACTAAAGATTCGAAAGAAGTGACTTCTTTCTTTTTGAAGGGGGCTGATTCAGCTTTGGAGTGAAACAGTTATTCTTTTGTTCTTTTTTGCATGTACTACATTTTTTTAGATCTCTAAGCTAAATCCTTTTGATTAATAATTTCATTGTTCTCAAGTTTGAAATGTATTGCGAATCTTTCACGTACAAAGTAGATTGAAATCGTATAAAATGTCTATTTTAAAGAGAGATTCCAAAAAATGTGCTCTTGTGTTTATTTTGCCGTGACAGCGCTAGGCAACATAATGACAAGTTAGCTTGACTGGTGTCGTGCCCAACGTGCACTGTGACTTGCTTACCTTCACTTGCGTTTCGAAATGTTAAAATTGATACCTTCCGTATGGATTTTGTTATTCAAACTTAAGAGAGAAATCAAGAGATCCCTTTCAAATTCTCACATGAAAATCCTGCAATTGTCCATAAGCAAAGACTTGCAGTAGCGTCCGGTAACTTTAGTCGAAGTAAATGCAGCTATTCGAGTAATTGTAAGATGCTTGGGCAGACTTATGCAAGAACTAGCATCACTGCAATTCTAAAAAAAAAATGTATTGACTTTATAAGTTAAGAACACAACGGTTTATAATACGAACAAAAGTTAACAACAGTACATTCTTCTCTAGGCGCGGATTCAGAAAGTCCAATCGAAGGGACTAAAAAAAATAATAATTAATGGCTAATTTAGAAGAATGAAGAAGGTCAGTTCACATAAAGCATGAAAAATAAAAGATAATAAAATTAGAAGTAATTCATCAATGTTTCACAAAATATAAATATAAGAAAAGTAATTTTATACATCGATGGTTAAAGCGAAACTCGACGTTCTTTATAGTCACGAAAATCATCAACTATCGTTTATGCTAAAGTTATATTAAGTTCGGGCTTAAAAATCGTTAAACTGGGGAGTCAAACCAAACATAGCATAGCGTGGAAATGGCGCGCCATTCAACGGGGCCGAGAGTTATATCCGCCGGCATATTCTCTCTCCGTCTCTCTCTCTCTCTCTCACGCACAAAATAAATAAATGGAGTGAGACGGACACCTCACGTATCTCAGTTTTTCAAGGCACACGCATTTTGCCCCCATATATATACGCTACGTACAAATAATTATCACCTCCGCTCCTCCACCTTCCACATAACCCCCTCTCCGTTTCACTTCTCTCTAGATCGAAATCTCAAATCGCCTCTCGTTTCTTACTTCCTCTCTAGATTTGATCTCTCTGTATTAGGCATCCATGGCCACTGCCACTATCAGCCCTGCTGATGCCGAGAAGCTCACGAAACTGCGCTCCGCCGTAGCCGGTCTCAACCAGATCAGGTGTGGTTTCTGTTGATTTTGCTTCGTCTTTTACGGTACGCAGACATTATGTGAAATGAATTCTCCGGTTAAATTTCTTGATGTTTGGCTTGTTAATCTGCAGTGAAAACGAGAAATCTGGATTCATCGACCTCGTTTCTCGCTATCTCAGGTATGCATGTGCATCAGTGAAAACCGGTAGTATTTGCTAGAGTACTAACCTGTTTGGTTGTGGCGAAAAAGTGGAACGTTGATGTAGATATGAGTAGTGTATTAGGGGCCCCAATGGTGCGTTAAAATATGGTTCTAGAGTTGCTATATCTGTGTTTTGAGTATTTTGAAGATCTGGATATGTTTATAGTTTGGTTCTCAAGCATTTTATTACCGAGCAATTAAAGTAGATAGTCACAAACTAATGCGTTTTCTTCTGTGGCATATTTGTACGGAAGTGGCGAAGCACAGCACATCGAATGGAGTAAGATCCAGACTCCAACTGACGAGGTGGTTGTGCCTTACGATACCTTAGCACCGGTTCCTGAAGGTTATCATATGGCTTTTTAGTTGATTAAGCGATTACTTGTGCATTGTTTGTCGAATGGAACTCTTTGCTTAGAAGATGAAATCATTTGAACATGGTGTAGATCCTGTGGAGGCCAAAGAGCTTTTGGACAAACTTGTGGTGTTAAAGCTTAACGGAGGCTTGGGGACAACGATGGGTTGTACTGGTCCAAAGTATGCATTCAACTGCTTTCTGACATACTCCATCTCTCCTTGCGATATTGATGACTTCATTTTTAGATTTCTGCTGTACCAGTTCTGTGTTTTTTGTTAGTTGCACCTCAAGTGGACTTGATGATTTAATTTTGGAGCCCACTATATTGGCAAGCTACATGTGACTAGACTTCTTTTATTTCACTGCTGTTGTTCTAAATCCCAACCCACAAGGCGTTGGCCATTATAGATATTGCTTTATGCATTAGATGTGCTTGTTCTAGTAGATCTTGGTTCTAGAGCTTTGTCTCAAGTTTTTGTTGGGGCCTATTATGAGGGAGGAGGAAATATATATTCAAGCTTTTATTTATGTTCAATCCTGCTATAGACGGGGAATGGCACCTTTCCAATATATAGCATATGGTCCTAGGCTTTCTGTCTTATTGTTTATATGCTTCGGGTGTTAGGAAACTGCAATTTCAGTTAATATAAAGAAAGGATGATTGAAGAGTTTCTGCCTGGACCGCCAAAGGTTAATCAGCACAATATCTTCCACATTCCGTCAATAGTGGAATCTTGGATAATTGTTGCTTTGTGATTATGAGTAAATGACATGGCTAATTCTCTTCCTCGTTGAGCATTAGTTTTCCTTAGATATATACACGTAATCATCAGGCTTTAATTCCTTGATAATGTGTCAGAATGAGTTACGAGTCTTCATATAGTTTTCAATCTCTTGCCATGGTATCTCTTTAGCCTCTCTGTTTTTCTTGATGCAGGTCTGTCATAGAAGTTTGTAATGGTTTGACATTCCTTGACCTGATTGTGATCCAGATTGAGGTATACTAATATGTGCATACATTTCTTGTAGCTTCTTTTCATGTTTCATCTTCTCCTTTTACACGACTCCTTTCGTGGTTTACAGTCACTTAATTCTAAGTACGGATGCAATGTTCCCCTACTTCTATTGAACTCATTCAACACCGATGAAGACACGCAGAAGGTGAATGATATCAAAATTTACTTCTTCCTGCTTTAAAGAGCTTTTTCATGTCCTATGCAGAGTTTGCTGAGTACTGACGTGTTGAGCTTGTGAAATGTAGATCGTACAAAAATATGCTAATTCCAACATCGAGATTCATACATTTAATCAGGTTTGTGAATCTCACGCGTGACTAGTATCCAGTTGGGATATATTTGACACTCAGTGAATGTGACTCTTGGCTTCTTCCATGTGAATTTGACAGAGTCAGTACCCTCGCTTGGTTGCTGAAGATTTTCAGCCACTGCCATCTAAAGGAAATGCTGGCAAGGATGGCTGGTACATATTCATTTGAATTTTGTGATTGTTTTGACAAACACAATTCGATGTCTTTCAACGTAATATTGTGATTAACCTAGAAAAGTTCAAATACGATACATAACTCTGGAAACTAAGTCCGAAACATATCTAGTAGTGTCTAATTGTATGTTCCTGTTGGACTTTAGTTTCATCACCATGTTAATGAAGTTAGTTTTCTATTTAAGAGGGACACTTTTGTAATTTTAGTTTACTTGTGTCTTTTGCTCTAATCCAGATAGAAGTGCAAGCATAGCTGTTAAGTGGTTCTCCGTTGTCGCATTTCCTATTTTCTAAGTTTGACTTGAGATACTGTTTGCACATGAAGGTATCCTCCAGGCCATGGCGATGTGTTCCCATCCTTGATGAATAGTGGCAAGCTTGATGCTTTGTTGTCACAGGTTTGGACATTTGCCTCTTTCTTTAATGCACTTCTAGTAAATAGGTTTGGTATACCACTACAAAGTTTTTTTAAATGACTTTTCTTCTCCGTTCACAGGGCAAGGAATATGTTTTCATTGCCAATTCAGATAACTTGGGAGCTGTTGTTGATTTAAGTATCCTTGCAATGTTTTTTTAAGGCAATAATCTTTAAAAAATACTACTTATGTTGATTTATATATGTTAGTAGTGACGATCTGTAATTAGTATCAGTATCAATCTCAGTTGCATATTGCGTTTCTTAATTCAGTGTTGCAGAAATCTTGAATCACTTGATTCAAAACAAGAATGAATACTGCATGGAGGTACTGAAAAGCCACAGTAAATTATGCTCCTTTTTCTTAATTTTTTTTGTAGCATCGACAGCTCTTGCTTTTGCAGGTGACACCCAAAACATTGGCTGATGTAAAAGGCGGTACTCTCATTTCTTATGAAGGAAAAGTACAGGTATGTGTTGATTGTCCCATTTTTAATATTATTATCAAACTCATCTTCTTCTGTGGTAGAGAAACATACTCATGGACACATGATTTTGTGATTGCCGACCACTGCTTCACCTGTTCATTGAACTGTTTCTTACTTTAGCATCTTTTGGTAATACATGAATTACTTGCCGAGCTTTGAAATGAAATCATCAATTTTGATCCCTCTCCGTAGTTGTTTGTGCTATGAATTATGGCTCTCTGCTTCTTGTTTCAACAATATTGTCTGAATAATATGTATACTGATCAACTTTAGATCAATTTGTGAAGCTTATCTACTGATATAATTCCTGCCTTTTTTGGTGCAGCTCCTGGAAATTGCACAAGTTCCTGATGAACATGTGAGATCTGTTTCTACTCTTTTCTCCTGCTTTTCCACCACATACTTGGAGTAGAATCTTTTTTCTTACCTATGGTGGTTTTAGCACTATGTTCTTCTTTTTCCCTCTCTAAAAGTATTTGGATCATGTTTTAGACTTTACATACAAGGGAAAAATGCTACATGATGGTAAGGAAATTTGGCATGTGATACTTGGAAGTAAGACAAGAGAACTCAGTCCTGTAAAATTCTTGAGATTTGAGGAGGGCGGACATGGAAGACTGGAGTAATGTTGTACAGAGAGCATGTTTGAGCGTATGCAATGTATGTATATTGCTTTGAGCTATGCAATATAATGTTTAAGGTTTATCACCATATTCTCTCTGACTAAACTGTAATGGAATTGGCCCAACAATGTAAATCTTGAAGGGTACTCTAGTGTAACCAATTGTCATATCAACTAGTTTTTTTGCAAGTCTGGCAGATGTGACCTCTTTGTTTCACGCAGGTGAATGAATTCAAGTCGATAGAGAAGTTTAAAATATTCAACACCAACAACTTGTAAGTGGTGCACTTGTACGTATAGAACGTGTGGTGGGTGATTACAAATGAACAAAAACTGACTCACTATATGGCAGGTGGGTGAACTTGAATGCAATTAAAAGACTTGTGCAAGCAGATGCACTCAAGATGGAGATCATTCCAAACCCTAAGGTACCCTTTTTGTGTGTTGAGCTGATCTGTTATCAAGTGAACTTTAGTGAACAAATCTGATGATAATTTGCTTTTCAGGAAGTTGATGGCGTTAAAGTTCTCCAGCTTGAAACAGCAGCTGGTGCAGCAATTAGGGTACAAATAACCACACATCCTTGTTATTTATTGTAACTAGCTTACTATATTTGAATATATTTTGTCTTTCCTTTTCGATGTTCTGTTACTTGATCAACGCTTGGCTAATTAATTTCTAATTTTGGACGAATTTATATTGGTTTGGCCATCATAAATGACCAGTTCTTTGATCATGCTATTGGGATCAACGTTCCTCGGTCACGATTCCTTCCCGTAAAAGCAACTTCAGATTTGCTTCTTGTCCAGGTAAATGTTCTATGAAACTGAATACATAGTTGAGATGGGTTTCATGTTTAAGTTTTCCCCGTTGTGATCGAAGGTCCGCAAACGGCAAATCTGTGCATGTATAACTGGACTTTTACATTATTTACGTTTTGATTTTTGCAGTCCGATCTCTACACGGTGTCTGACGGTTTTGTGGTTCGTAATAAAGCTAGGGCCAACCCGGCCAACCCTTCCATCGAACTGGGACCGGAATTTAAGAAGGTCAAGCCTTAATTCTACCTTGTAGGTGTTAGGCACTCATAGATACTTGTGGCTTTCCACTATGTGGCTGACTGTTGTCATTATATTCTCAGGTTGGCAACTTCCTAAGTCGTTTCAAGTCTATTCCTAGTATTATTGAGCTTGATAGCTTGAAGGTGACTGGTGATGTCTGGTTTGGAGCTGCCATCACTCTTAAGGTATTAAACACTACCCGAGCACATTATTGCTACTCTTTGCAAAACTACTCCTGTGATTGGGTTATATTTTGTGCTTTGTTATCCTTGTTTTTGTTGCATGCACAAAGTAAAAGTTGGTTCGAGTTTTTGGGTCAGCGGTTGCTAATGTTGTGAACTAGCGGTTGCTTTGCTGACTCTTTCTGATATGGTTTCTTCAGGGTAAAGTAACTATTGCTGCAAAACCTGGAGTCAAATTGGAAATCCCTGATGGTGCTGTACTTGAAAACAAGGTAGGTTTTGAAACTGGTTAATTAGCGATGTTTCTTACATGCCTGCTGGTTAATGAAACTAAAGCTTACCGTTTTTCGCTGATGTTCAGGAGATCCATGGTCCCGAGGATATCTAAGGACGTTGCCTCTCTTGAAGGTACTGTGGAGAGTTCGCTTGAAAGTTCACCTCTTTTGGTTGTTGTAACTACGCAAGTCTGATATTAAACAGACAATTTTGTACTTCAAAGGCCCAATCTGAAGCAGTAGTCATGTTGAGTTGTAATTTTTTCTTGTATCGTTAATATTGAAGAACTTCATTATACAGAAGGTACAGGACGCGAGGTAAAAAAAAGGGGAATAGAACAGAATAACAGATTGCTGACTTACCTAACTGCTGTGTTCGTGGAAAAGCAGAAGAAACAATTCTAGTAGTTTCAACTGGTATGCGGTGCCCACCAGTAATCAACCAAGCATAGGATCTCCAATCTTGTTCATAATATTTATTTGATGTTTTCACGTCCTCATTTGTCATTAAAAGATGCATTGTGGACAAATTTTTAATTGTTGATGAAATATGCATATTTCAAGAAATAACATATATTTTTAAGCGATGACGAACGAGAGTGAAGAAGTATAACGGGGTATGCAAACAAGCACACTCTGAGGCCCTCCAATATATCACACTGCAAACGTGTCACTTTATTATATAAGTATAATAGAATTCTTCTAACGTTTGTTTCATTCAATTTTTTGTTTTTTGACTTTTTGTCGGTTTTTAGGATAAATTAAGTACAAAAAATATTAATTATGCTCAACTTGTGTATGCTACTTAACTTGCGAAACGATTATTATTCTACAATTTCTATTTAAGTTCAATCCAAAGGGTTTAATATTGAGAATTTTGTAAAAAGTCAAAAGAGAATTTTCAGTAGAGATAAAGTTTACTAAGTAATAGCGGGTCATATTCTTGTAATCCGTTTGGTTTGTGTACCCATGCCCATCCCCAAATTATAAAATGCATAATAGTCAAAAGGTAAACAGAAACGGAAAAATTTTGAATGAATTTTCCAGTGAGATACTCTCCTGGTCAAAAGTCCCTAGGACTTTTTCCACAAGGTTATATTACACTTTTTAAAAGCACCTCATAGGACATGAGATTATGAAAATCAAACCATCACCCGAATGGAATGGAGAGAATATCTGATTAAGACGATCTTCACAACTTATCACGCAAATTTTCCCTTGTTACTAGCAATATTCTTGACTTTGACGCCCAGCGACAATGAACTAGTTCAAAGTGTAAAAATTTAGATAGAACTTTGAAAACATTCAAAAAATTAAAATCATAAATACATTTCCCCTAATTACTAGTAGTCGACAGTTCCCCTAATTGATCTTGAAACAAATTGTTCTCGGTTGAACTATGCAACGTTTGGTTTATCTTCAAACTGACTCACTAGAACAAATACGAAGCAATCCATGTTCTTTACTTTTTTGGTTGAATAGTCGAGGTTTGATTGAAACGAAAAGGTCCAAGAATTTGAAGCAGAAAAAACTACGAGAAGATCCAGATGTTTTCATGGGTGGGTTCATATACAGTAGTGAATTACCTATAAAACCAAGTCGAGAGATGGGGTAGTGAGTATCAGAGGCTCTTTAAAGGGTCCTTTCTATCACGATGATATATCCATAGGGAGAAACGGAAGGAACATACTATTGATAACTACCTCAGAAAGCCCAATACATTAGTATTAGTATCGGATGAGAAGGGGACGAATAATCTGGGAATGCTTCCACGTAGCCAGTAAGAATCATATCAAAACTGGAAGCTGGCAATAAACAGATGCCAATTTCCCAGTTCGCTTCCCCCCCATTGAACATGCGACCGAGTGCAAAAATGTCTACACCGGGCTAGTTTCCGTTCCAGTTTTCTAGGATGGCGAGCCCAATTGGTCGTCTCCACCGGTATTGTGTTCAGCCTTCCGACTAACAACTTATTACAGACATGGCAAGGAATCTATGGCAGTGACATTAGGTGAATGACCAAAGGCATCCGTAAAAGATGAAGCAGATTGGCTTTGGAATATCAGTTGCAGTTTATGAGGCTCGCCTGAAAACTTACGTAAGACCAAGCCATGGATTTGCTGTTCCCACTTCCCAGAGCAACAAACCAGCAACAAAGTAAATTGTAAATTCATTATAAAGGATGGTGCCAAAAAAATGACAGCATCGAAATGACCACATATTATAAAGAAGAAAGCATGGTGCAACCCATGATAGAACTTGTCTTTTAAAGACGAAAACTGAGAAGGGTCATTCTCTTGAAGCATTTCAAGCAGCTGTGTTTAAACATATGAAAAAGAAAAATGAAGATACGAAATAGCAGCAGCACAACCACCCTGGCCAGGTCAACTTAGATCAGGGCAATTCAAAGCTGCCTTTATGTTCTGAACTGCAGAGCTTATAAGATTATGCACAGCCGCCACCGACTCCATGGTCAACTGCTGTGAAGAGCCATTGCTGCATAAAGCCACTGTGACTAGTGAACCGGAGGGCCTGGTGGTACCACTGCTTGTTGAAGCTCTATAATTGTCTGGTGGGTGGCCATCATCAGATATTATAAACCCTGATGGTAGTAAGGGTATTTTTGCCATGTCCTGACCATTTATAGCTGATGTAACGGAGTGTAGGTCTACAGGGGCATAGACAATTAGTGCCACTGAAGGGTCAATGCAGCTCTCTTGGAGAATCAACAAGCTGTCCCCATTAGGACTGAACGGCTGCTTCATGGAATTTCAATAAGGTCATTTGAAGGATTTAATTCAGTAGAATGATAAAGGCAGGAAGGCTGAAGCAGCAATTGAGTAAACGACAGAAAAGATATGCCAAAAATGAGGCCCATCTGCATTTTTTCTAGGATCGGAGCCATCTTGTTGCTCTTAAATTGAGGTCACTAAATGACTTTCTTTGCGTGTCATCGTTTTGACAAGTTGCTTGCCTCAGTGGTACGTCGTCATTGATAGGTTATACAAGCTATTGTGGCCTAAAGTGTCACTCAAATCTCGCTTCGGTAAAATCCATGCTGGTACCTAATCTTCTTAAATGCACCTACCTGAAATTTAATCCACTCATGATACACGAGGTATCAACTTTGACGTACTTGAGTAGTAAAGCGAGATTTTTGTGCTACTGTTGCTGGATTTTTATTACGATACCATTTGCAGTTTAACATCCATACTAAATATATAATAAGATTATTAACAAAACTGCCCCCTGTAATTTACACGTTTTGGCAGATGTCTCCTTGTATTTGCAACTTTTGCAATAATATCCCTTGTAATTAACAAAAACCGTTGCAAACAGCTCCAAAATGTAACTTCCCTTCGCTTCCAGTTGTTAATGCACTTATCTCATAGGCAAATTGGTACAACCAACCCTACCACCACTACCGACCACTGCCTGTGACCACCACCATCATTTTTGTATAAGTGACCACCTACCATTGATTCATCGCTGGTGATAGGTCGTGTTGGGAAGTAGCCGTATGTGGGTTGTCGTGGTTGGTGATGGTGGTGAGTTGTGCAGGGAAGAGGCGGTGTGGATTTGTGGGTTGTGGCGGTATGCGGATTGTGAGGTAGTGGGTAGTGGTGGGGTTGCACCGTCTGGCCCCCAATGTGGGCTAAACTAGGCAATTTTCTGTGTATCCGTGGA